>CAWUFW010025631.1:0-42446 GCA_963921515.1 Calotriton arnoldi
TCAGCAGTTCGGGCTGTAGCTGCGACTAAAGGTTCCTATGGAAAAATGAATGGGGAAAACGCGTTTTGGGACCCCTTTTTCTCGGCCCCCGCTTCACGTATCACCCCGAGACTTTCAGGGTAGGAGCGGAGCGGAGCGCTCCAACAAGTTGGAAACTTTCACGAAGATTCGTCAACCGGCGCCAACGTTATTTCAAATAGAATGTCGCGGATTTCCTATGGATAATAGGTTGTAACTATAACTATCTACTGGCGACCGCCAGTAGATAATATATATATATATATATATCCACACAAATATATATATACGAAAGGCTCCCACCTAGCCCCGGGAAGCAAAGGCGGCACTCTCCAACTGGTAACAATTATCTTTAATCCACAATGGCAACACGGACATATCTGCCGCCTTAATATTGGCATGATTGTTGAACACGGACTCTTGATATTACGCCTATTTAGGCTTTGATTGTTTTTTGGAACTACTTGGCCCAGGATGCATTGTGTCTCTATTGGGAACTTGATTGGAGGACTATATAATAAACTCACCTGTGGCAGTCCAAGAAGCCATTTTTTGCCGCTGGAACCCGTGAAAAAGGCAGAATGCTGAAACGCGTTGGGGAGGCAGATATGTCCGTGTTGCCATTGTGGATTAAAGATAATTGTTACCAGTTGGAGAGTGCCGCCTTTGCTTCCCGGGGCTACGTGGGGAGCCTTTCATCTATATATATATATATATATATATATTATATCTACTGGCGGTCGCCAGTAGATAGTTATAGTTACAACCTATTATCCATAGGAAATCCGCGACATTCTATTTGCAATAACGTTGGCGCCGGTTGACGAATCTTCGCGAAAGCTTCCAACTTGTTGGGGCGCTCCGGTCCGCTCCTACCCTGAAAGTCTCGGGTGATACGTCAGCGGGGGCCGAGAAAAAGGGGGTCCCAAAACGCGTTTTCCCCATTCATTTTTCCATAGGAACCTTTAGTCGCAGCTACAGCTCGAACTGCTGAACTGAATTACCCCAAATTTGGCAAAGAGGTAGCCCTTGGTTCAGACTGGTGCCTTTGCTAAAATGGTGTAAATCCGTTCAGTAGTTCCTGAGAAATTCACAATTAAAATCACATATATATCTATGGGCGCGTCGGATCCGCGTACCCTCCCGATCACGAGCTGCATGCTACTGGCTGTCAACACTCCAAATCAAGAAGTGTTGGCAGCTATTTTGTCCTCGGTAGAACCGAGGGACAGAAACAAGTGCGCAAAGCGCAAAGGGGGCAGGGTAGAAACACCCTGACCCCTAGGTCTGCTCAGGGGGTCCCACAAGGACCCCTGGGCAGAAAAAGATTTTTTCTTTTTTAAAAATCGGCGGGATGCGCTTAGGGTGCGCGTATCCCGCCGAGAAAAAAAAGAAACAAGTGCGCAAACGCACAAAGGGGGCAGGGTAGAAACACCCTAACCCCTAGGCCTGCTCAGGGGTCCCACAAGGACCCCTGGGCAAAAAAAGCATTTTTTTAAAAAAATCGGCAGGATGCGCTCAGGGTGCGCGAATCCTGCCGAAAAAAATCGAAGCCGGTCTTCGCGCTCGATAGCTACTGGCCTCGGGTGGCCCAAGTCCCGGGGGCATGGTGGGGGGATAATTTAACGTGTGGGGGCCTCAAGGGCCCCTCAAGCCCCGGGACCGCCACCCCCGGGGCTTTTTAAAAATGGTGCGGGAGGGCTCTGAGCCTCTCCGCAGCCCCGGGGACCACCACCTCCCGGGCTTTTTTTAATGAAAAATAAAACCAGTGTGGGGGGCTCCAGCCCCCACACGCCCGGGACCGCCACCTCCCGGGGCACTAAACATTTAATATGGGGGTCCGTTACGGACCTCCAGAGCCCCGGGACCACCACCTCCCCGGGCTGTGTACTGAATGGGAGGGGGGCCGCGCGGCCCCCTCCTGGAGCACTTGATGGCCCTGGGGACCACCACCCCCAGGGCCAGCTCCTGCAGTGTCCCGGGTGCCTACCCCGGGACACTGTAGTTTGCTATGGCAGGACGGAGCCTCGCGGCCCCGTCCTGCCATAGCAAACTGCTTTGGATATTGGAAGAGAGAGCAGGAAACCTGCTCTCTTCCAATATCCAAAGCGATTGCTTTTCCACATGGGGAGCAGCATGTCAGCTGCTCCCCATGTGGAATAGCAATGCCGGCTCCCAAGGGACGTGGGGAGCCGAGCGGGACTGTGGGGGATTGGGGACCCCCACAGTCCCCAACGGAGAGGGCCAGCCCCGGGGGATGGGGTCCCCGGGCAAGTAGTGGCTCGAGAGGGGGCCACGCGGCCCCCTCCCCAAAAAAAAGAAAAAAAAATTTAAAAAAATGGAAAGGCCGGCCCGGGGATGGGCTCCCTGGGGCCTTAAAATGGCCAGAGGAGGGGGCCACGCTGCCCCCTCAAAATAATAAATATAGAGGCCATGCCCCGGGGATGGGGTCCCCGGGGCCAATACAGGCCCAGGGAAGGGGGGCCACGCGGCCCCTTCCCCGTTTTTTTTTTTTTTTGTAATTTAAAAGGTGGTAAGGCCCTGGGGGATGGGGTCCCCAGGGCCCAAAAAGAGAAAAAGGAAGGGGGCTACACAGCCCCCTTCAGGGGACAAAAAAAAAAAAAACGATCGGGCCCGCAGGCCCCGCCCCTTCCTTCACCACTCTGCAAACGCGCCCTGGCGCGTTTGCAGAGGGGGAACGACTCCCTTGAATACTGGGGGTCCCTGGGGCCAACTAGCCCACCAGGAACCTCCAATATGCGCCAGGGGCTGCGTTGCAGAGACGTGTAGAGAGGCCACACCCCTTTTACACCTCTCTGCAACGCAGCTCTGTGGCGCTTTGGAGGTATATGGTGGGCTAGTTGGACTCCGGGACCCTCAGGATTCAAGGGACTTAATCCTCAACTTAAAACGCGCCACGGGGCGCGTTTGCACAGTGGTGAAGGGAGGGGCGGGGCTTCAGGTGACATGTGTGCAAACAGGCCCCGTGGCGCGTTTTAAGATGGGGAATTAAATCCCCTTCAATCCTGAGGGTCCCTGGGGCCAACTAGCCCAACAGGTACATCCAGAAAGCGCCACAGAGCTGCGTTGCAGAGAGGTGTAAAAGGGGTGTGGCTTCTCTACACGTCTCTGCAACGCAGCCCCCTGGCGCATATTGGAGGTTCCTGGTGGGCTAGTTGGCCCCTAGGGACCCTCAGGATTCAAGGGGACTTAATCCCCCAACTTAAAACGCGCCACGGGGCACGAATGCACAGATGTAACCTCAGGCCCCGCCCCCTCCCATCACCATTGTGGAAATATTCCTCTAAAATCAGCCGAAATACGAATTCCGATTTACTCACCTGTTATCAGGAGAGACCTCAGTGCTGTATCTTTCAGCCCAGTACTGGTCCTGAAAAGTAATTCTAACCATACTTACCGGTAACTTGAATTTCCTTCCATAGGCTAACATTGACTGGTTTCACTTGGAAATTCTTCTAAGTGTGGAGTTTTGGAACTTTAACATATTCCTCTAAAATCAGCCGAAATACGAATTCCGATTTACTCACCTGTTATCAGGAGAGACCTCAGTGCTGCATCTTTCAGCCCAGTACTGGTCCTGAAAAGTAATTTTAACCGTACTTACCGGTAACTTGAATTTCCTTCATAGGCTAACATTGACTGGTTTCACTTGGAAATTCTTCTAAGTGTGGAGTTTTGGAACTTTAAAATATTCCTCTAAAATCAGCCGAAATACGAATTCCGATTTACTCACCTGTTATCAGGAGAGACCTCAGTGCTGCATCTTTCAGCCCAGTACTGATCCTGAAAAGTAATTTTAACCGTACTTACCGGTAACTTGAATTTCCTTCATAGGCTAACATTGACTGGTTTCACTTGGAAATTCTTCTAAGTGTGGAGTTTTGGAACTTTCAAATATTCCTCTAAAATCAGCCGAAATACGAATTCCGATTTACTCACCTGTTATCAGGAGAGACCTCAGTGCTGCATCTTTCAGCCCAGTACTGATCCTGAAAAGTAATTTTAACCGTACTTACCGGTAACTTGAATTTCCTTCATAGGCTAACATTGACTGGTTTCACTTGGAAATTCTTCTAAGTGTGGAGTTTTGGAACTTTAAAATATTCCTCTAAAATCAGCCGAAATACGAATTCCGATTTACTCACCTGTTATCAGGAGAGACCTCAGTGCTGCATCTTTCAGCCCAGTACTGGTCCTGAAAAGTAATTTTAACCGTACTTACCGGTAACTTGAATTTCCTTCATAGGCTAACATTGACTGGTTTCACTTGGAAATTCTTCTAAGTGTGGAGTTTTGGAACTTTAAAATATTCCTCTAAAATCAGCCAAAATACGAATTCCGATTTACTCACCTGTTATCAGGAGAGACCTCAGTGCTGCATCTTTCAGCCCAGTACTGATCCTGAAAAGTAATTTTAACCGTACTTACCGGTAACTTGAATTTCCTTCATAGGCTAACATTGACTGGTTTCACTTGGAAATTCTTCTAAGTGTGGAGTTTTGGAACTTTAAAATATTCCTCTAAAATCAGCCGAAATACGAATTCCGATTTACTCACCTGTTATCAGGAGAGACCTCAGTGCTGCATCTTTCAGCCCAGTACTGATCCTCAAAAGTAATTTTAACCGTACTTACCAGTAACTTGAATTTCCTTCCATAGGATATCATTGCCTGCTTTTTGCTGAAAAAGTTTCTAAGTGTTGATTTTTGAAACATACAAATATTCCTCTAAAATCAGCCGAAATCCGAATTCTGATTTACTCACCTGTTATCAGGAGAGACCTCAGTGCTGCATCTTTCAGCCCAGTACTGGTCCTGAAAAGTAATTTTAACCGTACTTACCAATAACTTGAATTTCCTTCCATAGGCTAACATTGACTGGTTTCACTTGGAAATTCTTCTAAGTGTGGAGTTTTGGAACTTTAAAATATTCCTCTAAAATCAGCCGAAATACGAATTCCGATTTACTCACCTGTTATCAGGAGAGACCTCAGTGCTGCATCTTTCAGCCCAGTACTGATCCTCAAAAGTAATTTTAACCGTACTTACCGGTAACTTGAATTTCCTTCATGGTTTTCAGCAAAAAAGTTTCAAAGTGTTGATTTTCACAAACTACAAATATTCCTTAAAAATCGCCTGTATGACCTAAACGCATTTTTCAACTGTTTACAGGAGATGCACCAGTGCTGGATCCAGGATCCAACATTGAGTAAGAAAAAGTAACGATAACAGTTTTTACCTGCTAAGTGAATTTCCTTCCATAGGATAACATTGGTGATTCTATGAGAAAAAGTTTCTAAGTGTCAACTTTTAAAATACAATAATATTCCTTAAAAATCACGACTGTAACCAAAACGCTTTTACTCAACTGTTTACAGGAGATGTCCCAGGACTGAATCTAGGATCCAGTCCTGTGGTTAGAAAAAGTAATCCATAAAGTAACTAATTGCATTTAACTAGAAATTCACATTGAGCTGAATGTTGCATTGTGTTTGAAAATGTGTTGCCCATTGCAATAACTGTAACTACTGTACTTAAAAGTCTATTGCCTATCTGCAAAGTATTTAAACTAAAGTAATTCATTCTGAGAAAGTATTTTTGTAATGTAATGTATAATGTAATTACAATGTAATTTAAAAAATAAAATATGTAAAAAAAAATTGTTTCTAAAAATGTAGTAAATCAGTATGAAAAAAATTAATATAACAATTAATACATTTAAAAATTGTCATTTACAAAACCTTTGAAATTCACTGAAAAAACCGTAGGTTTCAGGCACGTTATAGTTAGAAATTAGCATTTAAAAAACCTTTGAAATTCACTGAAAAACCATAGGTTTCAGACACGTTATAGTTACAAATTAGCATTTAAAAAACCTTTGAAATTCACTGAAAAAGGTTATATTAGGGTGTGAGGAGGTGCATCAGATTATCACGTGGATGATGTCATCAGTGATGTCATTTGAGATGTCATCAGTGATGTCATCAGTGATGTCACTGACCATGTCATGAGTGATGTAATATGTGACGTCATCAGCAGTGCATTGCGGGGCGCGAGGTTATAGTTAGCTGAACTAACTATAACGTGGGAATTTCACGGGTTTTGTACGAGTGCAATGTCCAAGTAACTAAAACTGTCCCTAAAACCTATGGTTTTTTCAGTGAATTTCAAAGGTTTTTTAAATGCTAATTTGTAACTATAACGTGTCTGAAACCTATGGTTTTTTCAGTGAATATATATATATATATATATATATATATATATATATATATATATATATATATATATATATATGCCGCTAGGTAGTTATAGTTAGGTCAGCGTTTCCATAGGAGTTGTGTTTTTGTCTTGCTATGACCTTGGCACTGTTTGATGAATCCCCACAAAACTTTCCAAAAAAGTGCTCTTTTTTGCCTACTTTGTGCATGGAAAGTTTTGGGGTGATCTGTCAAGCGGGGAGCGAGGAAAAAGGTGGGTCCCAAAACATAAATTCCCTATAGATTTCTATAGACATCTTTAGGCAGGGCTACATCAAAAACTACTGAACGGAATGACACCAAATTTGGCAGGAAGCTAGATCTTAGTCCACAGACTTTGATTTTTGTGATTTGGTGTAAATCCATTCGGTAGTTTTTTAGAAATGAAGGGACAAAAATATTTTTATATCTGGATGGGCGGGTCCGGTAGTGGCTCGAGAGGCTCAAGCTAGAACATCAATTTAAAAATGGAGCATTCTAATTGGCCCAGGGAGCTTTTTTCCCTTGGGCTAATTGACTTGCGCGAGAGTGAGCGCTCTGATTGGCTGCCATCAACATGAGAAAAATGTTGCTGGCATCATAGAACTCGGGGACTTAGTCTCCTGTCCAGAAGCTAAAAATTAAGTAATATAAGGGGTCAGGGTAGGGATACCCTGAGCCCCCTAGGCCCAATGGGGGACAAAATGCACAAAAAATCGGCATTTTTTGCCACAATCCCGTTGAAGTCCTGCAGGATCAAAAATATACCAAAAATAAAATGATGGCTGGGGCCGCATTCTTCAATGATAGGCCCCGGGGAGCTCACTCCCCAGGGTCTCATTAAGTAAGGGAAGGGGGGCACATGGCCCCTGACTCAGGCCATTTTCGACCCAGAGGACCCCATTTCCCGGGGCCCAAAGTATAGTTTTATGGGAGGGGGTGCACGGCCACCCTCCTAACGCCTCTTTCGACCCTGGGGACCCAACCCCCCAGTGCCTAATCTAATAAATAAGGGGAGGAGGACTGCAGGGCCCTCTCCTGAAGGCATTGTAGGCCCCGGGCAGCCCACCACCAGGTGCCAAAATATTCCAAATAGAGGAGGGGAGCTCACGACCCCCTCTCCCTGAGCCTTGAAAAGGCCCTGAGGACCCTATCCCCCAGCGCCGCTAACTTCAGAAAAAGGGAGCGGACCACTTGGCCCTCCTCCCTGAGCCATTAATGGCCATAGGGACCCCATCCCCTTGGGCCATATCACATGATGTGTGCCCACCCCGGGACACAGCAGTTTCCCTGCCTGCACCTGAGTGGGCAGGGAAACCTGTGTTTGCTCCCCCTGAATGGAGCATTTTCAAAACTCCCGCCAAATGGGCAGGAGCTTTGAAAATGCTCCCGCCAGGTGAAAGCAGACTTTTGATCTGTTTCCGTGTCTGCACTGATGCATAAATAGCCGTTCCTGCAGGCGGGAGCAATGCCAGTTCCTGCAGCATGCTGGGAGCCGGCTAGGGCTGCGGATGCCCTGGGGTTCCCCTGCAGCCACCAACGAGTGTAGGGTGAGTGCCCTGCATCGGCACCCACCTGGGTAAAGGCAGGAAGCGGGGGATGCAGTCTCTGGGGTAAAAAAGGCCAAGGGAAGTGGCTGTGTGTCATATGTCGAAAGTAAGAACTCTTACTTATGACATATCACAGAATGAATTAAGATTCAATTACATTGTAAGTTTGGCTGAGAGATCCTTGAATGATAAAACATAATTATTTGCCCAATGCATAAAAAGCTGAAGAACCACGTTCACATCCCACAAGCCTTAATACTTGTGCCTTCATCGGTTATCTAAGTTAAAAGTTTCTGAATCAAGGGATATTCTTCTGCTGGAAGAGACTCTCTCCAAACATGTCTGGGGGAATAACCAACCTTGCATCAATAAATGAATAGTAAGTCCTACTTTCTCTTACTAATGAAATGAGAAATTTCACAAGCTCCATCATTTCAACTGAAATGTAGTCAATGGCCCCTAAGGTACATCAACTAGACTAGCAGCCTAGGGTAATCAAAAGTTCTTCTGAGTTCCAATGGGCCAAACCTCCACTAGGAGCCAAAAATATCTCTCATAATAGCTGAAATGTCCCTACGATGCATGAAATTGTCCAAGATAATAGAGACATTGTGTGATCTTGAATAAGGTATATGGATTTTCCATCGCTCCCACAACAGATCCTGAAATGATGGAAGGAAAGGTGGTCCATGGACAGCCCCATACATCCATACTTGTGTCTAAAAAGTAGTGATATAATAACTGACGCCTTGTAACTAAAAAGCATAACATAAATCTGGAGATCAGAATGAATGTAAGAATAGCATACATCATATACCGAACAAAGTCTTGGAAAAATGCATCCATGTCTGGCCTTCATAGACTCCACCAGAAGAATTAGGCTAGACTTCAACAGATGTTTTTATAAAGGACGCCATCTCTGAGAAATGCCTATAAAGTTTTCTTTCTGAAGTTTCCAGTTCCAGGAGTCTTCCTATTACATTCAGTTCCAGTGTGCTACGATGCTATTAGGGGAAATATGTTTCACTTGCACTGAAATGCAGCTAACAAGGCAGACGTGCCAGACATGTTTGGCCAGTACAGCCAATTTCTTTAATTTCCTACAGCCTAGTTTGCTGATATAAAGAAGAGCAAAATGTTCTTCACACTGAGGACAGTAGAACACTACTCGCTCAACCACTGTGTTGTAACAGCAAAGAAGCATGCAAGCAGTACCAAACAATTTTGATACATGCTTAACTCTTTCTATAAAATCCTGCTTCCAGTGGAAAGCTGCCCCTCCCTCGCCCTTTACCCCGGAGACCTAGTATCTCATTCATAGACTATAACAGGAGATGAAGCAAAATCGAGTGGCCGTTTCAAGCTCTATACAACTGAACCATCATTGAATCTCCTAAATCTCCACCCTCACTCATTTTTAATCCTCATTCTCAGACATTGTCCTCAGTCACCTTCTGAAGTCTCCCATCACACTATAAGTGGTCCACCTCTGTCATTCGAAGTTACCTATTCCCCTCTGCCAATAATACCCTCACCTTGTCCTCTCTACTCATAGTCATATACAGCTTTAATTGGCGTCGTAACAAACATCCATAAAAGCAATTGTACAAGTATAAATCATACATCGGTTTCATTTCATTACATCTAATAAAATAGTCAAGTACGTTAAAAAGCAATATAAACGTGAGCTCAAATTGTTAAAAACATCTAGATGCCAAGTTTTCCATTAAACATTTATACAGATATATTCCTAGAATTATTAAAGTGCAGTAGTGCAATATTTTTCGTATTAATTTCCGATTTCGCTTCTACCCATGGCCCTTACTGCCTAAGCCCCTCTGGTGTTTAGTCTTTTTGCCGTGTTCTAGGTAGTGGCTAATGTCATGCTCTTTCTAACATAAAAACGGCCCATAAAAATGATGACATTCCCCAACAAATTTCTAACGTTGGCAATGATTGCAAAAACAAATATGCAGGGTGACATTGTGTGAAACATAACTGTCTTATAATTGGTAAAATATACCGCTTTCTATGTTGGGAATAAAATTTACCCAAAAGAACCACATGCATAGTGTTCTGGGGCCTCCTGTCATCGCAAGGACAATTTATCAGTTTTGTGGACCAATCATTCATACTAGGGAAACTTCATAATCGGTGGAATATGTCCAGTCTTAAACGCGTAAGAACGAACCTATGCCGTGAATTTAAAACAGTTTTGAGATAAGGCTGCATATTAAAAGTAGTTAATATCAATTGGTTATTTAAAACAGATGGTTTTGTGAGTTCGGTTGTCAAATTAAGATTTTCCAAGAGTGTCATAGCATCCCTTTTCAACGTTTTTCTGCTAATGGTAAATAACAGGTCCGGTTTCTCAAAGTATTCGGGGTGGGCCATGTCACAAAAGAACCGCTGGACGTACGCCAACCATGGAATGCACATATATGAGGTTAATTTAAGGCTATCAGCTATTATTGTTCGGTTGAGGTCTGTGTATTCTGAGGTCCAGATTTTATGCCACAGCAAAATTGGTTCTAATTTAATTAAATTTGTAAGAAAAGGGGCACCAAGTTCAGAGTGGAATACATATACTGAAGTACTTTTGGGGATTGCTAAAAGGTGTCTGAAAAATTCATTTTCTATTAATTGCACCTCTGCACATTTCTTGTGTACCCATATACCCGCCCCGTAAAGTGCTATGCTGATGCATTTCGCTTTATATATCTTCATCATCATGTCTGGCAGGTTAGTGCCCAGTCGTCTTGCAAAGCCTCTGAGGGCCCAACAGGCCTTACTAAAAAGAGTCTTTCTATTGTCAATGGCCTTATTTCACATCCCGTCCTTGTCGAATAGGACTCCAAGATATGAAAAAGTGTCGGTGAAGCTAATCTTTGTTCCATTTATTATGTTTCTACATTTCTTACTGTTCTTGCCGCACTTCATAATAAAGGTTTTAGATTGGTTAACTTGGAGACCCAATTCCTTCATGTATTCGACAAAGTTAGTAAGCAGTGACTGTAAGTCCAGTGGGGTGCAAGCCATAAGAACTGCGTCGTCGGCGTAGAGGAGGGCCGGGACAGGGCACGTACCTATTTGCGGAAGGCCTTTAGAGGCTGCCACGAGCTCCTCCCCCACACTGTTTATATATAGAGAAAACAGGAAGGGGGCCAGGATGCACCCCTGTCTCACCCCTCTCTCCACGCCAAAAACTTCAGTACATTCTCCACTGGCACCATATCTTACCTTGGCTCTACACCCCGTGTATAGATCTCTCAGAAAGCTTATGATTGGCAACTCCACCCCCATGTCTTTCAGTTTTGACTAGAGCTTGGCATGTATTATGCAGTCAAAAGCAGATGAAAGATCGACAAAGGCTAGGTAGATCTTCCCCTTTTTAATCTTGACGTATTTACCAATGAACATATTTAAATTGAGACTCTGCTCTATCGCCCCAATCCCGGGACGGAACCCGTATTGCAGGTCTGACAATTTACTATGCAATTCAGCCCACTGCTGTAATCTTTCCAAGATTATACGTCCCGCTATCTTTGCTAGGGAGACAATCAAGGAGATTGGCCTATAACACGCTGGGTTTAGGCGGTCTCCTTTTTTGTATATTGATTCTCCCCACGATGGCAGAAAACCTACCGTACAACTGGCCCTCAATACTTGGGTCAACAAGGGTCCCCATAAATCGATGTTGTCTTTATACAGATCAACTGGGATTGCATCTGGTCCTGGGGCTTTGCTACTTTTGCTGGCTTGGATCGCGTTACTGGTTTGAAAGAAAGGGGACCCCTACTTAACACAATGGAAACTTGCTAGCTAGTAGGGAAAACAATGTCAGGGGAAAGAACCAAGCTAATCACAAGCATGAATGTTTAAAATTGAACAGGACAACATACACATAATAAATTGACATGGTGCTGAAATATTATCACAAAATATATTTTTTATTTCATTTCATATAAAAAAAAATTGTCATTTTTTGTCAGAATCTCAAAATATATATATATGATTCAATACATTTTATAAAATCACAATGCAGTAACACATATTGGCATATGAAATATGATTAAACTAAATAAGAGCTTAGAGCATAATAATGCTCTTATCTGATGATACAATCTTTTTTCTTTTTTTCTTCTTGTGTTTCTAACAGAGTTACAGATCTTATGTGGACTGAAAAGAGGGTCACTAACTACCTCCAAAGAAAAAGGGGGAATGGAGGAGGTTTGGAAGGCGATTACATTCTCATTGTCAGTTTGTCCCTGGTCTTGTAAATTTGTTATAGCAGGTGCGGAATAGATACTAACGAAATGCTTAATCCATTCTTCCTCCAGAATTGCAATCTTGATCTTGTGGGACACGTCTGTACTCCATGGTGATGAGTTAATTATCCTCCAGAAAGTTCTATCATCATTACTAGCACTAGCCTCCTGTAGAGACTCCCAGACGGTCTCTCTTAAATGTAGTTTCCTCCTCTTTACTGCCTGTTTGTAATCTGCTCTACATTGGTGAACCTCGCTAGTGCTCCTGGGTGTTTTATGCAGTGCCTCCTTCAGGCGCTTGTGGGCTTTTCTGCATAAGGCATCAAACCACCCCTTTTCCCCCTTTTTTATCTTCTCTCTAGTAACAAAGAGACTCTCCTATACACCCTGTGTGATAGCCAGAAAGGCCGCCATGATTTCGTTGGAGGGTGTATTTTCGTTTAAACATAGTTCAAAGTCTTCTTTGTTATTACATATTAGCTGTTTAAGAAGATCTTTCGGAATGGTCTGAGTCCAACGTAAAGTGTATCCATTGCGCCGTGCTAGTTCAATCCCCTCTGCCTCTTTATCCTGCCCTTGTTTAAAAAAGGGTACAGTCGATAATTGCAGGCTCAGTGGGAAGTGATCGCTTAATGAAATCGAGTGTGTGCAGAAGTTAAAAATAGAGCCAGCGCAGTGATTTGACAATAGAACACTGTCAATAATGCTGTTATTAGCCCCATTAAAGGTTTGCTTACGATACCCGTAGGGTGTTGAGATTTCATTTGCAAATGACAGATCAAATTTAAGTATTAATTCATTTATCTTATCGCCATATATACTGTGTATAAAGTGAGGCTGCTCTACATCCTCTGTGTATGTCATTCCGCACGTTTTACCCGACTTGGCATTACAATTACTTTTATTAAAGTCCCCCCCATAAAATCGTCATATATATTTTGTTACCATCAGCAATGTGCCCTAAGTCATTATTTATTTCCTGTACGACCTCGGTTATTACTCTCATAGTGGCGTTGTTATAAAAGTTGATTATTACTAGTCTGGCATGGCCTTTCGAGTTACATACCATTAATTGATAGTGTGGGTTTTCTGTGACAAAGACGATATTAATGAATTGTAAAGTATTTGCTACATAAGTACACAGACCCCCGTTTTCCCTACCATGGCTTGATGGAATGGCCGGTGTAAAGTATGTCCTATACCTGTTTATATGAATAATCTCTGTGAGCCATGTCTCTTGAAGACAAATAATTTGATAGTTGCCTATAAAGTCTAGCCATTCGCTGGTCTGTATTTTACAACATAGACCCGCCACATTCCAGATTAGGCATCCAAAAGATTCGATTTTAACTTGTGCTAATTTTTGTGAATGAGTGTCTATCATGTGGGCTCGCACATTGCTATTAACTGAGTGGGGGACTATTCGTTGTATATGTGAGGTCTCCTTGTGTAATGTCGTGGAGGTAGTGATAGTAATAGCTCCAGCAGAGTTTTCAGTGTCAAGACTTTTCTGTGGGTTCTCCTCTCCAGTTAAATGTACCCCCACCTTAAGTCCATCCAGGCCATCCAATGATGATAAACATTGAAACCTGTTATAAGTTGGAATTGTAAAGTTTGGGAACCTCAGTCTCTGCTCAAAACTTGTTTGTGGGCACAAGTTATTTCTTGGGTAAAGAGGGCGATAAAAGTACCCCAGAGGGCGGGAGGAGATACCATTCCCATAGATGCCGGAGGTTCCAGTCCTATTCAGGACTGCATCCACCAGCTGGGGAGTTCTGAAAGTCAATACCACACAATCGCCAATCTGGTTTTTATT
Source organism: Calotriton arnoldi (assembly GCA_963921515.1). NCBI lineage: Eukaryota > Metazoa > Chordata > Amphibia > Caudata > Salamandridae > Calotriton > Calotriton arnoldi. Next base: position 13,909 of record CAWUFW010025631.1, read on the forward strand.
ACCTCTCCCTACCCACTTGACTCTCCTTACCATCTTGAAGTCATTAAATAGGTGGTCAATTAAACCCGTTCTGACGCCCAGCCAATTCAGAGACTTATTTCTCAGCAAGATCCAGTTCTCCTTACTGTTTGTGGGGAGGTGGGGAACATTGGTCAGGACTACCATGTATGGGGCAGCTGCTGGTGGAAGATTGAAGCGATCAGATATATGTTCAGCTGGGTCTTCAAATCGATTGCTAATGACTGGTGTGGCCACTGTAAGTCTGGTATCGCTACTATTCATGTCCCTTCTCCTAGCCTTAACCTGTCCCCTTCCATCCCTCTCGTTATTTGTGCCTGTATTACTAGTGGGGTATGTAGTGGATCCTATTGCTGCAATGTTGTTAGTAGTGTTCTCAATTGGGGGATCAATTGGAGCTTCAGATACAGGGAGAGAATCTGTGTTATATGGGGCCTTAACCTTTTGGCCTGTAGAAAAAATCATCAAGAGTTCCAAACAGGAATACATTCTTATTTCAACTTTCGTTAATCTGTATTGTAGACCCCATGATGTCATTCACATGCAGATCAAGAGTCTTAAACGCCTCAGCTAAGGCGTCTAATTTTCCAATAATTATGTTATAGTTAGGATCTAGATGAGTTTTTATTGCGCTTGTTTCTATTTGGGACAGTCCCTGTGTTTGGGTATTTCCCTTCTTATTCCTGATTAAATCTCTACTAGGGAGGGTGCCTACACAACAGGGTCGGGGCTTTTTGACCCGTTTATGTGGGGGGAGTTGGATTTAGCTGGGGAGACACAGTCATCTGGATATTGTATGCAACCGTTTATCTTATTAGCCCCTTCCCCTTTGTTCTCCCTCCTAGAGTCCTTCCCTGTTATTGTGCCTCCAGTGGTGTCAGGATCATTGGCATGCGTACCCTCAATAATTTTGGTAGCCCCTTCCCCTTCATTCTCCCTTGTCAGACCCTTCCCTATTGTTGTGCCTCCAAGGGTATCAGGGCCATTAACAAGAACATGGGCTGTTGTTACTTCAGCCGTTTAGCTTCCCCCACCTGTTAACAACGATTCCTCAACAGTAGAAATCTGTTTCTTGATGGCTCCCATTGCTCCAGTAATATACTTTAATAGCGATGTTTGCGACTTAACTGGGGAAGGTATTTATCCAACTGTGGCTAAATGCTTTCTTTTACCCATGTTTAACAACAAATATCTCAGATATGACAAGGGTGCGATTATCTCAGGGGTAAACTCGAGATGGTAAACCCAATATTGATTAGGGCGTTTGGAAGGGAAAAATACAGTATTGGGGTTAGCACAATATTACTCAGGTGTTAAACCATCCACCCACCTACCTATGGGTTATTTACCCGAGCATAGCTGCCCTTATCCCCCTTCACAGCGTACAAAAAGGAAGACTGTTGGTGGCAGAATCAGTTTGTTTTGAAATGAAAGTCGTTGAAAGTACCTTGAATCTAAAAGGTCCCAATATCACTGCTTGCTTAAATGACCTGGCCATGGCTTTACAGCTTAGTTTAAGCGGACGACTCCTATCATGCTGTTATATTCCGATATTACTTGATCACAGCATGACCCCTTTTGCTCACTCAGGGGCAACGAAATAGGAAATATGGTTGTACCTTGCTGGTGCCCCTGTTTCTCTGGCAAAATCAAGGGGAGTGGCCCTGCCTCCTCCTGTCGCCGACGGGCTTCGGCCGTGCGCGTCCCATGCCGCGGGAGCCGCGACTGTGATTTATGCGCCTCCAGGCGCAGCGGCGGCGACGGCGGCGCCGGGGAGTCTGGGAAATGGAGTCCTCACTCCTCTCCCGCTGACGCTAGCTCAGTCAGATGGCAGGTTCACTGGCAAATCCCCAAATCCTCGGGTTTCCAAGTTTCCCCTCTCTACTCAATTGTCCTGGTCCTCGCTTGACCATCTCCCTCTCCACCTGTGGGACTGGAAATGAGCTGGAACGAGTAATAGGTGCATTTATTTCCATGAAGTATCTGCAAGTTTGAAACGCTTGCAAGCCCCTCCAATTTACAAGCACTGTAAAACCCTATAAATGATGTGGAAAAAACATAAGGATGTGCAAAAGTATGCTACACAAAAAATATTAATGGATTACATTTCTGCATTAGCATTCCATTACAAATTACAGTTTCCATTGGTTTCCAGACCACAGTTTAACTGATCTGCATAACAAAATGAATATATAGCTAACACTTTTAATATGCTTATATCCTCTCTTGAGAATAACTTTCTGGAGGGACACCTGAACAGATGGATCTCTCAGTCAATATTAACCTTCCTGAGAAGTGTAAAATAAGAAGTGACAAAGTAACAAATTGCATGTTCTGTTCAAAGCGTGCACTGTCACATTGCGCTTGATACCATTGGCGGGCCCCCAGATGGCTTTTCAGAATATTCAGCAGGGAAATAGTTTGGTTTCTCAATATCTTTCATCTTACAATTTTGTGCTTTTTAATTAAACAGCAAAGTAATTTGTCAAAAGCATTCCCTCAAAAACATATGAAGTTTCATAATAGGGAATGAACGCTCTTTCAAGTTATTCCTTTGAGTTGATGAGTCGTTCATGTAGGCACAAGATCAGTCGCGTAATATTATGGCGAAGCTTTGCGAGAGTTGACATCACAAAGTTGTACTGCATCTGCCCATTGGTCTGGCTTTGCACCTTAATTATCAGAAAAGTTGGCCTTCCAAGGAGAATGTCTCCCATCCCCTAAAATGCTTGCAAGATAAGAATGTGCAGTACAAAGGTGGATACCTTCTCAATGCTGAAGTACCTCTTCTCCATGACCCTCTTAATACTCTGTCATCCATTTGTCCTTATTGAGTATTACTATATATCTAATCAATCAATCAAAACCAAAGTTTAGACACATAAAAATGCCACAAACAAATAAAATTCATTTTTTAAATTACTATATTGCATCTGGAGCACAAACGATGGAGCTTAGAACTGGATGACTTGGCCCCCTCTCTTCTTGTCTTCTCCTAATTCAAATTGTTTGCATCTTTTGATATTCTCATTAAATTAACTTCACAATCAATTCAAAGTTGAAACAGCACCACATCTGATGTTCTCTTTTTGTGAATTTTTAACTTTCACTTTGAAAAAATTCATTATTGCCCAGCAAGTTAGTAGGGAAGACAGCCAAATGTAGGTGTGCACTGTCTAAAATCTAATGATGTGCTTCTTCCGTGCCAAACTACCCTGTCCATTAGTCTCCACGTTGTTTTCTCCATCATGTGCGCCTCCCTCCTTCACAAGCTGCTCACTTTCTCGTGTGCTGATTTCCCCCCTTCCTCCCACATATATTTTCATTTCCCCCTGTCCCTGAGGTCCTAGCTAAAGATTGTTTTTTCATTTACCGATCCAAATGGCATCTGTCGGCTTGGGTCAGTAAATTAAAAAAAAAGAAAACGGTGCTCATGTTGCTTTGTAGACGCACATGTTTGGTGACATGTGCACAGGCCTAGAGAATAATGCAGGGGTTGTGTCATTGCACCTTTTAAAAATGTTTTACTGTGGTGCATCTGCAAACTGCATTGGCAAAGCCAATAGGATGAAAAGGTGAGACCTACAGGCTTTGCCAATGCTTGCTGTATTTGCATTCTGTTAAGTGCGCTTCTGCTTTTGCATGGGGAAATACGAATCTACAGGTGCAAGATGTAGTGTCGTGTGATCATGTGCAGTAGGCCCTTTGTGGTCCTCGGCGGACTCCTTAAAAAGTTACATAATCTGTTGGGAGATATCTGGGTGTGTCTGGGTGTGGTCAATAAAGTTTATGACGTAGTGCTTTCACTTAACGGTTGCATGCTGAAGAATAAATTCATGTGCTACAGAGCTCCATGTGTGGTGTGGTCATTTGCGTGCTCCAGAGCTAGGGAGAACAGGACAACTGGCGACGAGTAGGGGATACGTGCCCTGAAGGAACAAGACTGCTCTCCCTGAGAGTTTGCTCAGGTCCATCAAACTGCTTGTGTGTGCCACGTGCGCCCCAAGAAGCAGTCTACAGTTTGCGTATGTAGAGTCAAAGCGTTGCTCTAGCTCTTACAAGGTGCTCAAAGAAGGCCAAGGCACCACAGAGGAGCACAGTCAGAAAGCCCGCCAGTAGCCTACTGGTAAGGCCAAAATAAGAGATACTATGCCACAGCGTAACACAGAGCCATCATCAATACAAATCAGAAATACTAAAGGCTGCGACAACCAGGTATGAAGAAGCGCTAAAGGCAGCGACAGCCAGGTGTAAGAAAGCACTAAAGGCAGAGACGACCAGGTGCAAAGAAACTCTAAAGGCAACGGCAACCATGTACACTGCACAAAGTTGAGAGCGGTGATGAAAATGTCCAAGAGACAAACCTTTACTCACCGTTAAGAAAGAATATAGCGCGGCACAGCATCAGCTATGGCACGACGACCCAGATGCAAGCACATGGCTGATGCTTACAGAAGATGCAGGTCCAAGTGAGCAGCGACCGTCGTCAGTGCAGCATATATTCTCAACATCCGTACGTCCCAACACAAGTTATGACGTTGCTGTGTTTTTGAAACCACCACTTCCCCTCAATACTGCCAAAAAGCAGAATATTGGTGCCAGATGGACTGCAGGGATTGAAACGTTCAATGACTTCATAGATGCTGTTGAAGAAGTCGATGACAAAAAGATCATCAAATACTTAATGAACCTTGCAGGTGATGGAGTGAAAGAAATGATAAAGAAAATATCACAAGCTAATGAAGTATCGTTCTGTCAAATCAAAGAAACGTGAGAAGCCTTGTTCAATCCAATGCCGATTGTCGACTATGAAAGGTACATTTTAAACCAGGCAAGACAGCAAGCTGGTAAAATGAACGATGAGTTTGTCGAGAGACTTGATACCCTAATCAAGCACTGCAAGTTCAGTGATTTCAATGACGAAGAAGCCATGCTTCTCGATGGTTGCCTCTCCGATTCATTCAGACAACGCATGCTGAGAGAGACACAGTTTAGAAAAGGTACTCATGGCTGCAAGAGCTGAGGAACATGCAGATCAACAGGCTGCTGGTATGGAAACTGGAACAGCACAGAATGAATCAGCGTTGATCATGAAAAGTAAGCATAAACACAAAGTGGAGGCCCATAAGACAATGTCTCAGAAGGAAAGGAAATTGTGTTTCCTATGTGGATTCTCATTTCCACACAAAGATAAATGTCCCCCCATTCAACAGATATGCAAAGGTGGTGGGAAAGAAAACCACTTGATGATGGTCTGCAAAGCAAAAGAGTAACTAATTGCATCACGACGAAAAGAGAAAATGGACACCAGAAAGTTCCAGAGGTTTTCTAGCCAGGCTCACAAGGCCAAACTGTGACATCAATTGAGCCAAGTACAGACTAAACAAAGTCAATCGTCATCAAATTTATCTTTCAAAGGCTCTTCAAAGTCATCGAGGGACAGTGAAGTAGATGGAGGTGCAATCGTGATGTCGACCGCAGAACGACGTGTACATACAGGATTGGCTGCTTGCAAAGAAGAACACAAGCCAAACAGAGATCGCCACATGAAGCGAACAAATTTATTTGGACGGTGCCCCAAGATCACGCTAAAGGTGAATGGCTGCCCTACAACTTATATTATAGACAGTGGTGCATCGATCAATATCATGCTGACAGACAAATACAACAAACTGTCTCTGATACCATGTCTAATGCCATCGAAAACAAGGGTATACACATGGGCTGCTTCCACACCATTGCAACGTCAAGGGTCATTCGTAGCGACCATGAGGCATAAGACAACCATGCTACAAGCACCAATTTATGTCCTCCAAGATACTTCGTCAAGTGCATGTTTACTCAGTTTCTGCACTGCTGCTGACATGGGACAGATATCCATCAACTACAACCTCAATTCAGATTACGGAATAGTAAGTCAGTTCCTGTCATTGTTTCATGGTCTAGGGAAACTCAAGACAATGAAGGTGCAACTCCATGTTAAGGAGGACATTCGTCCTATTGTTCAGCAACACCGTCGGATTGCTTTTCATTTACAGGCGCCATTGAGAAAGAACTAGAAATATTATTAAAGCATGACATCATAGAGCGCTCTACAGGTCTGATGCCATGGGTTTCACCCAGTGTGGTAGTGCCAAAAAAGGACAGTGGAAATGCAGTGCACATTTGTGTTGATATGAGCCAGGCCAACAAAGCAATCAAGAAAGAAAGTCATCCAGATCCACACATAGATGACATGATTACACAGCTGAATAGTGCCAAAGTCTTCTCCCATCTTGATTCGAACAAAGGGTACCATCAACCCGAGCTGGAGGAGAACTGTAGGTACATTACTGCTTTTCAACTCATGTTGGTTTGTTCAGATAGAAAAGACTCAGCTTTGGCGTGTTGTCGGCTGCAGAAATCTTCTAGGATGTCATTTGCAGAGTAATTCAACCTTTCACACATGCTTTTAACTACAGTGATGGTATGCTAGTTTTTGGGGCCAAAGGAAAGGAGCATGACAAACCTCTTACACAAGTATGCCGTCTGCTCGCTGATGCAGGTCTCACTTTAAATGCAGAAAAGTGTAAGTTTCACAAAACCAAACTTAAATTCTTTGGGCATATTTACTCTGAAGGGAGAATGACTCCTGACCTTAAAAATGTACAAGCATTGTCATCCACTTGTCCCCCACAAGATGTAACCATGCTACGATCCTTCTTAGGCATAGCCAGCTATTGCTCCAGATACATATGTGTGACTTTGCCACTGTGAGTGCCCCATTAAGAGATCTGACAAAGAAGAATATTCCTTTCCAGTGGTCCTCTGAATGTCACTGAAGTTTCAAGAAAATCAAACACGCAATTGAAAATGCAACTGAAATGGCTTATTTTGATCCAAAGTTATAGCTGAGATCATAGTAGATGCAAGCCCGGTGGGGTTGGGCGCGATATTTGCTCAACACAATGGATATCCAAAAGCTCAGAGACACATTGTGGCATTTGCTAGCAGAAGTCTATCTCAGAATGAACGTGCCTATTCTCAGCCAGAAAAACAGAGCTTGGCTGTAGTGTGGACTTGTGAACATTTTCATGTCTTTCTGTACAGAAAGAATTTCACCCTTGCCACTGACCACCAGGCGCTGCTCACCATTTTTGGAAATCCGAAAGCCAAGATGCCCCCTCACATTGAGAGGTGGGGGTTACAATTGCAAGAGTATGATTACATTCTTGCGTCAAAGCTTAGAAAGGATCAAAACCCCACAGATTACTTCTCACGAGTGCTATTGCAGCATCACAGTGCAACGTTTAAAGCGGCTGCAAAGTATATCAATTTCATAGTAAAGTCTAGCACCCCTGCAGCTCTATCCATTGAGCAGACCATTGCTGCTACCAACACAGACAGAGACATGCTGACACTCAAGAATATCACTGCTATGCAATCATGGAGAAAACATACTTGACCTCTCACAGACGACTTTGAATATCAAAAATTTTAAAATGTGCAGGAAGAACTTTCTGTCTTCTTTCTTGAAGCTATTGTACTACGAGACTTGAGAATTACCATTCCTGAGAGCTTGAGGCAACAAGTCATTGAACTGGCACACAAAGGACATTGTGGCATTGTAGCCACCAAGAGAGCCCTCAGAGACCGAGTATGATTTCCTCAACTAGATGAAAGAGTTGAGAAGGAACTGAAAGCATGCTACATGTGTAACTGCTTATCTCCCAAGACAACACGGCATCCGCTAAATATGTCTGTCCTTCCTAAACAAGCGTTGGAGAAAACGGCAGTTGATTTCTTTTGACCCTTAAACAACAGACATCATCTCATGGTAGTAATTGATGAGTAGTCATGTTTTCCCTCAGTGGAAGATTTATCATCAACCGCCCATGACAAAATCATCGAGAACACACTGGCAGCCGACACGTGTTTCGTCCAACTGACTTTTTCAAGGCTAAAAGGTATAGGCAAAGATCAACACTCCGTAGAACAGCGAACCGGAAACAAGTGTAAACACGAAGATTCTGTAAGTCTACCAGGCAGACGGCAGCATTTGAAAATCGATCATGCGAACGTTCACCGTATTTGCCGGATCCAATAGAGTTTCCCAAAAAATCAAGTCTTCAATATGAATTGAGAAGTCTGTCACCCGCCGTTATCCCCACGATTATCTGTACCTGCAGTCAGAAGAAATAAATGCGGAAGATATGAATCCAGTAGTCAATGGATACTGTCTTCCATAAGAGATGCCCGATTCTGCAGGGATACACACAGTAGCCCCGTCTAGTCCGTCTAGTTCACAAGCGGACAGGACGCATGCCGGACGCCAGATCTCCAGTCACAAGTGTATCAAGGTTTGTGGTTAGAACAGTCCCCGTGTTACTCCATATGTATATTGACAGCTCGTTTTTGAACAGATTATAACGTACACAGCTGCCCACAGGCTACCAATAAAAGTGTGGTGGATGCAGTTCATATACAGGCATCCCCGCCAGCAGAATACAGGTGCTCACTAGTTGTGGAGCCTGGACTAGACGGGGCTACTGTGTGTATCCCTGCAGAATCGGGCATCTCTTATGGAAGACAGTATCCATTGACTACTGGACTCATATCTTCCGCATTTATTTCTTCTGACTGCAGGTACAGATAATCGTGGGGATAACGGCGGGTGACAGACTTCTCAATTCATATTGAAGACTTGATTTTTTTGGAAACACTATTGGATCCGGCGAATACGGTGAACATTCGCATGATCGATTTTTCAAATGCTGCCGTTCGCCTGGTAGACTTACAGAATCTTCGTGTTTACACTTGTTTCCGGTACGCTGTTCTACGGAGTGCCGGTCTTTGCCTATACCTTTTAGCCTTGAAAAAGTCTGTTGGCCAAAACACATGTCGGCTGCCAGTGTGTTTTTGTACATGGATCTTTGAGAAGAAGAGAAAATAAAGACAAAGGAACATTTTATGGACTCCCTGTGTTTACTAAATTGGTTACTACCTACATTACAATTTGGACTGATTGAGGTGTGCCTCGGCATATGTGCTTGTTGTCTATGAATTTGACGGAGAAGGTTTTTCCATAGAGTTTGTTTCTGTCTCCTTGAGGGTGGAGGGAGACTTTTTGCTTTGAGAGCACCACATTGTACTGGACATGAGCATTACCTTTTGGCTGATGTATTACAAAGATGTGCATTCGTAACTAGGCATTGCTACCTCTGGGTTTTTGTGGAAGAACAAAATCATCGAGAGGCTGGATGAACTACTCATATCTGGAATAGGATGTCCCGTGACATCTTTCAAAACTCTGCATTGCCTCAATGAAAATAAGTTTATTTTCTTCTGCTTCGCACACTGTTAACTGAATTGTTTCAAGGAATGCTTAAATGTTTGGAGGATAATGGATGGAATGAAGACATAATTACCAGGGCTGGTCTGCGTTCCCAGTCCAGCCCTGGTTACCAGTTAGTTTTTTTAATTATTTACTTAGCTCATTAGTGACAGAACCCGCCCAGAAGAAAAACGTGTCTCTTTGAGGCATGACCAGTGTGGCTCTGCTAGGTAGGGTCAGTGATTCCACGTCACATGTGATGGGAAAGGGTGGGGTATGACTTCCCAAATTGACATGCAGCCTTGGAACTTCAGGGATGAAGCCTGAAATGCCCGGGGCTGACTTTAGGAGCGACGTCATCTGGGGAGGCCCTTCACCACGGAAAGTCAGGGCTTTGCTGAGCCGATGACCTCACAGGCCCAGGGTTGTGAGATCATCAGCTCAGCAAATTTTGTCTCAAGAGGATGGTGCAAGCGCACCAGCGCATGGAATTTGCCTGCCTGACAATGGCCTATGACTGCTGCCTGTCCCACACTCAGAGCCACCAGTAGTTTAACAGACACACTGCCACAGCAGGCAGTCTATTGGCATCTGTTTTATAGGTACTACAGCACCATAAGCAAAATAGAGGCAGAAAACACAGAAGGCGCAGCCCCTTCGCCCCTAAGGAAAGAACCACCTTTGAAATGCAGTTTATTTTCCAGCGGATGCTAAAGTTTATTTAATGAAACAACATTATATTATCACATGAGTGGAATTGTGGAAAGTAAGTCAAACAATTCAACTATTAGTTGCTTCATTCCACCTTATCCTTTTTCTCCAACTGTAAAAACCAATGTTGCTATCATACACTGGTGTTACCCTAAATCCTCATTTCACACATCATTCCTATGTCACTGGGTGCAGTGTTTTTTATCCATTTGGACAGATTAACGTCTATATTCATTCCTCTGAATTCTCACTCATTGTTCAAAATGTACAGGGTAGCGTGCTACACACCCGCCAAAAGATTTTTGGTGCCTTGTCAATGGGTATGAAGCACTGTATAAATGTAATTGAAAACAATCGACTGAATGAGGGAGCTCAGGACTGTGGTGTAATGGAACCCCAGCTATGTAAATCTGTGAGAATACGTACAGGCCAGGTTTAGATCCTTGTGTCTGCCAAAAGGATCTCTCAGAAACATGAGGCCTTACAGTGTGGCAGAGGGCATAAATGTTGCTTGATTTAACCATGGCATCAAAAACCCTTAGGCAAACCTGACAGGTCACTCAGTCCCCGGTCACCTGCATCGCTCCATTCAGAAATCTGGGAGCGGGAGTGAATAATCCCCTGCATCCGACAGGGTTCCTGGGCCTTTATCAGCAATGTAAAGAATCAAGGGGGATATTAGCAACAACTTGCGATAATTATCGCAAACCGCGCTTAGCGTGTTTATTTTATCGCCGCGTATCGCTGGATTTTATCGCGGAGATAACACGGGGCATATTAGCAAGGGCAGTATCGCCACTTTAGCGGCACTTTTTGCCGCTAAAGCGGCGATATTTTTATCACCCTATCAGCAAGCTGTCGCTAACAGGCGTTAGCGACAGCTTTCTGGCGATAGCGGCCGGTTTTCCTATCGCCTTGCATGCCAGCGATAATTATCGCTAATGACATGCAAGGTAGGCCTTCCCAACTAAAAGCGACTGAAAACAGTCGCTAACACAACTTCCCCCTACTAGCAACGCACGCGAAGCGATTAAAAAACTCGCGCTAAGCACGATTATCGGTAGAATTTAACACCTGCTAAAAACATGACTTACCTGTTTGTTCAATGGGAGGTGGATTGTCAGGCTAAGTCCCCCATGGCGTTAATGAGTGAATATCGCTGGATTTCCAGCGATATTCACGCATTCGCCGCTATCGCTGGATATTTTATCGCATTGGAGATAAACGTTGCTAATAACGTGTTATCTCCGCGATAAAATCCAGCGATACGCGGCAATAAAAAAAAACGCGCCAACGCGCTTTGCGATAATTATCGCAAGTTATTGCTAAAATCCCCCTACGTTATTAGCAACGTTTATCTCCAATGCGATAAAATATCCAGCGATAGCGGCGAAATGCGTGAATATCGCTGGAAATCCAGCGATATTCACGCATTAACGCCATGGGGGACTTAGCCTGACAATCCACCTCCCATTGAACAAACAGGTAAGTCATGTTTTTAGCAGGTGTTAAATTCTAGCGATAATCGCGCTTAGCGCAAGTTTTTTTATCGCTTCGCGTGCGTTGCTAATAGGGGGAAGTTGTGTTAGCGACTGTTTTCAGTCGCTTTTAGTTGGGAACGCCTACCTTGCATGTCATTAGCGATAATTATCGCTGGCATGCAAGGCGATAGGAAAACCGGCCGCTATCACCAGAAAGCTGTCGCTAACGCCTGTTAGCGACAGCTTGCTGATAGGGCGATAAAAATATCGCCGCTTTAGTGGCAAAAAGTGCCGCTAAAGTGGCGATACTGCCCTTGCTAATATGCCCCTGGATTTTTCTTGACACTCACAGACTTGCAATGTTTAAATAGTTCAGCACGTTATATTTTTAATTACGATCTTTTCGTGCCATACCTAATGTTGGAATAACGATGATGCTCCACTGTGGCATTATGGGAGTAGTAGTCCTACTGGATTCTTTAAATAATGGTGTGGCATTTGAAACGCTCTAATGACGTTAACTGTTCTCAAGTGGTATGCGCAGCACTGTCACATTTTGGAAAACCCTGCATGAACTTTCAACTTTGTTTCTTAGCCAGAGAGGATTTCACTCCTTTGACGGAGTTGCAATAGAATCTTGTTGTTCAGCACATGCGATGCAAGCAGAGCTAGGAATCAGTTTAGGCATTTCACGTCTTCACTATTTTTGGCAACATAAGCAGCCCGTGTTTCATGTCAGTGCTACGTGAGGTGGTTTGCGCTTAATCTCTATATAAGACAAATAGAGAGTGTTTTTTAAACATGTACAAAGTTATTTTATACCGTATGCTTTGGTGCAATGCGATGTTCCTCTTTTTATGGGACAGCACTGGTATGGGCAACAAAATGACAATTGGTGCACGGCGCCGTTATTATTGTTATAACTTTAAAGGGCCATACAGTGCTACTGCATTAATAGATTTATGCGCACTAAGTACAATGTACCTTTTTGTATTAATTGATGAACAGTATTTATTTATTGAAACATGAGGTATTTTTACTATGTCTATGAAAGTGACACTATAAATAATTTGAGGAAAATGGCACTTACCAGATTGATAAAGGCTGTTGCTACAGCCAAAACGCGTCTCTCCTGGTTGCTGGGTCGAGGGAGGCCCAAAGCATTAAAGAAGCCTTAATCCTGCAGTCCTCGTGTGCGTGCTCTTTTCCTTTGGGAGCAGGGGTTGTGCATATATATATATATATATGTATATGTATATATATATATATGTATATATATATGTACTTATATGTATATATATGTATATATATATCCAACAGTTTAGTAGCGCAGCACCCGAGCCACTTGCAACGGCGGGCCGTGGAAGGGTCGCAAACCCTTAATAACCAATCCAAGCGTTGTTCAAACGATAAAAAAAGACAACACACCAGGGCCACCAAACTTGCTTCAGTGTGATTTATTCGGCAAAGTCACTCAACGCGTTTTGAAGCGTCCGCTTCTTGCTCACGAGTGTCGTGCATTGCAAATCAAACGTTTTTTAAACAAATCATGTGACATTATGAGTATAAAAAGTGAAAACAGACTTCATTACGTCTTCAAACAAAAATCATTGGAACAAACTGCATGAGCTTTTAAGGGCCAAACAATGTTACAAAAGATGGCATTCCATTTACCAGAATTCAATGGATATTGTGATACATATATTTACAGTTATTAGAACAAGTGTAACCCGATTTCATTTAAATTTTTTAAACATTAGGAATCGCCTATCACTGACTTCGAGTCAAATTCCGACTACATATCCCATAAATCACTAAAAATGCTATATCGAGCACGTTATAACTAACTTTATTGAGACAAAGTGCAATCACACACTATTGGTATCTTAATCATCACGTTGAAGTTCATACCCCAGTGGCTCTAACCTCAACAAGAACGGGACCTAACACGTTATTAACCCCAGTGGGTAATCCGTAAAATGTTTTTAACTGTGAAGTCTGTAGGACCCAATACTAAGTCAAAAAACATCATGCCCCAGTGGGCAATGTGACTTGTACCAGGATCGCACTGTCGAAAAAACACTCAATACCTCGTGCTCATAGCCTAGTAGATAAGATTGCGGGACCAACTGCTCGTCTATACGACATATTGTCATTAGGACTCAGTTCCTCAAATTAAATGCAGGGCCAGGTTACAGTTCTATATTATCTATTGTAATAAGGACTAAACCACCATTCTTAACAAAAAATAAAAAATAACACCATCCTTGTCGGTAGATATAGCAGATATCATGCTCTAATTTACTTTCCACTTGCTTTGAGACATATCCAAAATCTGCAAAAGGATAATAATAGGAAAATTTTAGAAAATCTTTTTAAGAATTTTTTTTTTAAAGAATGGTGGTTTAGTCCTTATTGTTGAGGTTAGAGTGGGGTATGAACTTCAACGTGATGATTAAGATACCAATAGTGTGTGATTGCACTTTGTCTCAATAAAGTTAGTTATAACGTGCTCAATATAGCATTTTTAGTGATTTATGGGATATGTAGTCGGAATTTGACTCGAAGTCAGTGATAGGCGATTCCTAATGTTTAAAAAATTTAAATGAAATCGGGTTACACTTGTTCTAATAACTGTAAATATATGTATCACAATATCCATTGAATTCTGGTAAATAGAATGCCATCTTTTGTAACATTGTTTGGCCCTTAAAAGCTCATGCAGTTTGTTCCAATGATTTTTGTTTGAAGACGTAATGAAGTCTGTTTTCACTTTTATACTCATAATGTCACATGATTTGTTTAAAAACGTTTGATTTGCAATGCACGACACTCGTGAGCAAGAAGCGGACGCTTCGAAACGCGTTGAGTGACTTTGCCGAATAAATCACACTGAAGCAAGTTTGGTGGCCCTGGTGTGTTGTCTTTTTTATCGTTTGAACAACGCTTGGAATGTATATATATATATATATATATATTCACTGAGAAAACCATAGGTTTTAGGGACAGTTATAGTTAGTTGGACATTTCACTCGTACAAAACCATAGAAATTCCCCGTTATAGTTAGTTCAGCTAACTATAACTCGTGCCCCCGCAATGCACTGCTGATGACGTCACATATTACATCACTCATGACATGGTCAGTGACATCACTGATGACATCACTGATGACATCTCAAATGACATCACTGATGACATCACTGATGACATCATCCAGTGACTGTGTGTTTCTGTAAAGTTTAAATATGTTTAATATATATAGGGAAAGGCATATTGAAGAATGAGTGGGTGTATAAGTGTCTGAATGGATGATTTAGTACGTGAGTGACTGACTCTACAAGTGAGTGATTAAATGTATCTTACTGAATGCATGGGTTAGTGACTAAACTGTGTGAATGTCTGTATCCGTCTGTCTGTTGGTTTGTAAGCGGCTGCATGACTTTCTGAATAGCTACATGAGTGTCTACATGGGTTATTGATTGATTGTCTGAGTATCTGTATGGGTGCCTGAGTGTTTGTGTGGGTGGGGTGTGTGTGACTCTGTGCATAGATGTGTGAGTTGGTGATTCACTGGGTGCATGGTTTCAAGAGTGCATCTGTGATGGACTGTATGGGTGGGTGAGTGTGTGTATGGGTGTGTTAGTGATTGAATGTATATCTCAGTGGTACATGTGTGAGTAACTACATATGTGAAAGGCAGTATATATGTGTGTTGAAGTATATAAATGGCTATAAGTGAGAGTGTGTGATTGTGAGAGTGGCTGTATGGATGAGTGTGTACTTGTATCAGTGATTGTATAAGAGCGTAAGAATGTGCTAGTATTTGTATGAGTAAGTGAGCTGGTGTGTGTATAACTGTATAGGTGAGTAAATGGGTGTGTGATTAAGTTTTTGCATGACTGACTAGGTGTGTGAGTACCTCTATGGATGAGTGGCGGTGTGTGAGTGTTTATATAGGTGTATGAGTGCATATGATAGTCCTGTACTGAGTGACTAAGTATGAGTGACTGTACGGGTGAGTGAGTGGATGTGTGTGTAGACCTAAGAATCAGTGAGTGGGTATGTAGTTTTTGGTGTTGGAGTGTCTATGGTTTTGAGAATGGCAGTCTGTAATTTAGAGTGGGTGTATCAAAAGTTATATTAGGGTGTGAGAAGATGCATGAAATTATCACATGGATGATGTCATCAGTGATGTCATTTGAGATGTCATCAGTGATGTCATCAGTGATGTCACTGACCATGTCATGAGTGATGTAATATGTGACGTCATCAGCAGTGCATTGCGGGGGCGCGAGTTATAGTTAGCTGAACTAACTATAACGGGGGAATTTCTATGGTTTTGTACGAGTGAAATGTCCAACTAACTATAACTGTCCCTAAAACCTATGGTTTTTCAGTGAATTTCAAAGGTTTTTTAAATGCTAATTTCTAACTATAACGTGTCTGAAACCTATGGTTTTTTCAGTGAATTTCAAAGGTTTTTAAATGCTAATTTCTAACTATAACGTGCCTGAAACCTATGATTTTTAAGTGAATTTCAAAGGTTTTTTTAAATGCTAGTTTCTAACTATGCCTACAGAGGTAGGACATGTGAAGAAAGAAGAAAAAACGCACAGAAAGAAGCAAAAGATGTTCAGAAAGAACCAACAGAGGAGCAGAAAGAGGCCTTGTTGCAAAATCATCCTGTGCCCACAAGTTTTTCAGACGGGTACTGGTGGTAACTGACTCTGACTAACCAGAGCCAGTGCTATGCTAAAAGACACTTAGAATACAGTGAAAACACCTACATACACTAGGGAACACTATGCGTTGGGGTACCCCTGTGATTAGCATGACCTCCTCTGCAAGTCCCTAGTACATAATAGGGCAGGGGATTAAAACTACCTCTTAAAGCAGCTACAGGGCGCGTTTGCACAGTGGTGAAGGGAGGGGGCCTGAGGTGACATGTGTGCAAACGCACCCCGTGGCACGTTTTAAGTTGCGAGATTAAGTCCCCTTGAATTCTGAGGGTCCCTGGGGCCCAACTAGCCCCCAGGTACCTACAGTTAGGACCACAGAGCTGAGTTGCAGAGAGGCGTTCCGAGGCCACGCACCTTTTTCACCTCTCTGCAACGCAACTCTGTTGTGCTTACTGAAGGTACCTGGTGGGCTAGTTGGCCCCCAGGGTCCCTCAGGATTCAAAGGAATTAATTCCCCAACTTAAAACGCACCACAGGGCGTGTTTGCGCACATGTCACCTGAGGCCCCGCCCCTCCCTTCACCACTGTGCAAACGCGCCCCGTGGTGCGTTTTAAGTTGGGGGATTAGGTCACCTTGAATCCTGAGGGTCCCTGGGGCCCAACTAGCCCACTAGGTACTTCCAGTAAGCACCACAGGCCTGCGTTGCAACGCCTGTAACAAATTGTGCAGTTGTGTTTAGGTAGTGAAGAGGGTCGTGCTGGGGGTAGTGTTTTAGGGTTTAGGGTAGTGCAGTGGTGTTTGTGTAGTGTAGGGGGTCATGCTGGGGGTAGATTTAGGGTTTAGGGTAGTGCAGTGGTGTTTGGGTAGTGTAGGGAGTCGTGCTGGGGGAGTGTTTTAGGGTTTAGGGTAGTGCAGTGGTGTTTGGGTAGTGTAGGGGTCGTGCTGGGGGTAGTGTTTTAGGGTTTAGGGTAGTGCAGTGGTGTTTGGGTAGTGTAGGGGGTCATGCTGGGGGTAGTGATTTAGGGTAGTGCAGTGGTGTTTGAGTAGTGTAGGGGTACTGCTGGGGGTAGTGTTTTAGGGTTTAGGTTAGTGCAGTGGTGTTTGGGTAGTGTAGGGGTACTGCTGGGGGTAGTGTTTTAGGGTTTAGGGTAGTGCAGTGGTGTTTGTGTAGTGTAGGGGTAGTGTTTTAGGGTTTAGGGTAGTGGAGTGGTGTTTGTGTAGTGTAGGAGGTCGTGTTTTAGGGTTTAGGGTAGTGCAGTGGTCTTTGGGTAGTGTAGGGAGTTGTGCGGGGGTAGTGTTTTAGGGTTTAGGGTAGTGTAGGGGGTCATGCGGGGGTAGTGTTTTAGGGATTAGGGTAGTGCATTGGTGTTTGGGTAGTTTAGGGGTCATGCGGGGGTAGTGTTTTAGGGTTTAGGGCAGTGCAGTGGTGTTTGGGTAGTGTAGGGGGTCGTGCTGGGGGAGTGTTTTAGGGTTTAGGGCAGTGCAGTGGTGTTTGGGTAGTGTAGGGGTCGTGCTGGGGGAGTGTTTTAGGGTTTAGGGCAGTGCAGTGGTGTTTGGGTAGTGTAGGGGGTCGTGCTGGGGGTAGTATTTTAGGGTTTAGGGCAGTGCTGTGGTGTTCGGGTAGTGTAGGGGGTCGTGCTGGGGGTAGTGTTCTAGGGTTTAGGGCAGTGCAGTGGTGTTTGGGCAGTGTAGGGGGTAATGCTGGGGGTGGTGTTTTAGGGTTTAGGGCAGTGCAGTGGTGTTCGGGCAGTGTAGGGGTCGTGCTGGGGGTGGTGTTTCAGGGTTTAGGGCAGTGCAGTGTTGTTCGGGCAGTGTAGGGGTGGTGTTTCAGGGTTTAGGGCAGTGCAGTGGTGTTCGGGCAGTGTAGGGGGTCGTGCAGGGGTGGTGTTTCAGGGTTTAGGGCAGTGGTGTTCGGGCAGTGTAGGGGGTTGTGCTGGGGGTGGTGTTTCAGGGTTTGGGGCAGTGCAGTGGTGTTCGGGCAGTGTAGGGGGTCATGCAGGGGGTGGTGTTTCAGGGTTTTATGGCAGTGCAGTGGTGTTCGGGCAGTGTAGGGGGTCGTGCTGGGGCTGGTGTTTCAGGGTTTAGGGCAGTGCAGTGGTGTTCGGGCAGTGTAGGGGGTTGTGCTGGGGCTGGTGTTTCAGGGTTTAGGGCTGTGCAGTGGTGTTCGGGCAGTGTAGGGGGTTGTGCTGGTGCTGGTGTTTCAGGGTTTAGGGCAGTGCAGTGGTGTTCGGGCAGTGTAGGTGGTCGTGCTGGGGCTGCTGTTTCAGGGTTTAGGGCAGTGCAGTGGTGTTCGGGCAGTGTAGGGGGTCATGCTGGGGCTGGTGTTTCAGTGTTTAGGGCAGTGCAGTGGTGTTCGGGCAGTGTAGGGGGTCTTGCTGGGGCTGGTGTTTCAGAGTCTAGGGCAGTGCAGTGGTGTTCGGGCAGTGTAGGGGGTCTTGCTGGGGCTGGTGTTTCAGGGTTTAGGGCAGTGCAGTGGTGTTCGGGCAGTGTAGGGGGTCGTGCTGGGGTGGTGTTTCAGGGTTTAGGGCAGTGCAGTGGTGTTTGGGCAGTGTAGGGGGTCATGCTGGGGCTAGTGTTTCAGGATTTAGGGCAGAGTAATGGTGTTCAGGCAGTGTAGGGGGTTTTGCTGGAGGTGGTGTTTCAGGGTTTAGGGCAGTGCAGTGGTGTTCGTGCAGTGTAGGGGTGGTGTTTCAGGGTTTAGAGCAGTGGTGTTCAGGCAGTGTAGGGGGTCTTGCTGGGGTTGATGTTTCAGGGTTTAGGGCAGTGCAGTGGTGTTCGGGCAGTGTAGGGAGTCGTGCTGGGGGTGGTGTTTCAGGGTTTAGGAGCAGTGGTGTTCCGGCAGTGTAGGAGGTCGTGCAGGGTGTGGTGTTTCAGGGTTTAGGGCAGTGCAGTGGTGTTCGGGCAGTGTAGGGGGTCGTGCTGGGGGTGGTGTTTCAGGGTTTAGGGCAGTGCAGTGGTGTTCGGGCAGTGTAGGGTGTCGTGCTGAGGGTGGTGTTTCAGGGTTTAGGGCAGTGCAGTGGTGTTCGGGCAGTGTAGGGGGTCGTGCAGGGGGTGGTGTTTCAGGGTTTAGGGCAGTGCAGTGGTGTTTGGGCAGTGTAGGGGGTCGTGCAGGGGGTGGTGTTTCAGGGTTTAGGGCAGTGCAGTGGTGTTCGGCCAGTGTAGGTGGTCTTGCTGGGGGTGGTGTTTCAGGCTTTAGTGCAGTGGTGTTCGGGCAGTGTAGGGGGTCTTGCTGTGGGTGGTGTTTCAGGGTTTAGGGCAGTGCAGTGGTGTTCAGGCAGTGTAGGGGGTCTTGCTGGGGCTGGTGTTTCAGGGTTTAGGGTAGTGCAATGGTGTTCGGGCAGTGTAGGGGGTCGTGCTGGGGCTGGTGTTTCAGGGTTTAGGGCAGTGCAGTGGTTTTCGGGCAGTGTAGGCGGTCGTGCTGGGGCTGGTGTTTCAGGGTTTAGGGCAGTGCAGTGGTGTTCGGGCAGTGTAGGGGGTCGTGCTGGGGGTGGTGTTTCAGGGTTTAGGGCAGTGCAGTGGTGTTCGGTCAGTGTAGGGGGTCGTGCTGGGGGTGGTGTTTCAGGGTTTAGGGCAGTGCAGTGGTGTTCGGGCAGTGTAGGGGGTCGTGCTGGGGCTGGTGTTTCATGGTTTAGGGCAGTGCAGTGGTGTTCGGGCAGTGTAGGGGGTCGTGCTGGGGGTGGTGTTTCAGGGTTTAGGGCAGTGCAGTGGTGTTCGGGCAGTGTAGGGGGTCATGCTGGGGGTGGTGTTTCAGGGTTTAGGGCAGTGCAGTGGTGTACGGGCAGTGTAGGGGGTCATGCAGGGGGTGGTGTTTCAGGGTTTAGGGCAGTAGGGTGTTCGGGCAGTGTAGGGGGTCTTGCTGGGGGTAGTGTTTCGGGGTTTAGGGCAGTGCAGTGGTGTTCGGTGCAGTGTAGGGGGTCGTGCTGGGGTGGTGTTTCAGGGTTTAGGGCAGTGCAGTGGTGTTCGGGCAGTGTAGGGGATCGTGCTAGGGGTGGTGTTTCAGGGTTTAGGGCAGTGCAGTGGTGTTCGGGCAGTGTAGGGGGTCGTGCTGGGGCTGGTGTTTCAGGGTTTAGGGCAGTGCAGTGGTGTTCGGGCAGTGTAGGGGGTCGGTGCAGGAGGTGGTGTTTCAGGGTTTAGGGCAGTGCAGTGGTGTTCGGGCAGTGTAGGGGGTGCTGCAGGGGCTGGTGTTTCAGGGTTTAGGGCAGTGCAGTGGTGTTCGGGCAGTGTAGGGGGTCGTGCTGGGGGTGGTGTTTCAGGGTTTAGGGCAGTGCAGTGGTGTTCGGGCAGTGTAGGGGGTCGTGCTGGGGCTGGTGTTTCAGGGTTTAGGGCAGTGCAGTGGTGTTCGGGCAGTGTAGGGGGTCGTGCTGGGGCTGGTGTTTCAGGGGTTTAGGGCAGTGCAGTGGTGTTCGGGCAGTGTAGGGGGTCGTGCTGGGGCTGGTGTTTCAGGGTTTAGGGCAGTGCAGTGGTGTTCGGGCAGTGTAGGTGGTCGTGCTGGGGCTGGTGTTTCAGGGTTTAGGGCAGTGCAGTGGTGTTCGGGCAGTGTAGGGGGTCGTGCTGGGGCTGGTGTTTCAGGGTTTAGGGCAGTGCAGTAGTGTTCGGGCAGTGTAGGGGATCGTGCAGGGGGTGGTGTTTCAGGGTTTAGGGCAGTGCAGTGGTGTTCGGGCAGTGTAGGGGGTCGTGCTGGGGGTAGTGTTTCAGGGTTTAGGGCAGTGCAGTGGTGTTCGGGCAGTGTAGGAGGTCGTGCTGGGGCTGGTGTTTCAGGGTTTAGGGCAGTGCAGTGGTGTTCGGGCAGTGTAGGGGTCGTGCTGGGGCTGGTGTTTCAGGGTTTAGGGCAGTGCAGTGGTGTTCGGGCAGTGTAGGGGGTCGTGCTGGGGCTGGTGTTTCAGGGTTTAGGGCAGTGCAGTGGTGTTCGGGCAGTGTAGGGGGTCTTGCTGGGGCTGGTGTTTTAGGGTTTAGGGCAGTGCAGTGGTGTTCGGGCAGTGTAGGGGGTCTTGCTGGGGCTGGTGTTTCAGGGTTTAGGGCAGTGCAGTGGTGTTCGGGCAGTGTAGGAGGTCGTGCTGGGGGTGGTGTTTCAGGGATTAGGGCAGTGCAGTGGTGTTTGGGCAGTGTAGGGTGTTGTGCTGGAGGTGGTATTTCAGGGTTTAGGGCAGTGCAGTGGTGTTCAGGCAGTGTAGGGGGTTGTGCTGGAGGTGGTGTTTCAGGGTTTAGGGCAGTGCAGTGGTGTTCGTGCAGTGTAGGGGGTGCTGGTGTTTCAGGGTTTAGGGCAGTGGTGTTCAGGCAGTGTAGGGGGTCTTGCTGGGGTTGATGTTTCAGGGTTTAGGGCAGTGCAGTGGTGTTCGGGCAGTGTAGGGGGTCGTGCTGGGGGTGGTGTTTCAGGGTTTAGGGCAGTGCAGTGGTGTTCCGGGCAGTGTAGGGGGTCGTGCTGGGGGTGGTGTTTCAGGGTTTAGGGCAGTGCAGTGGTGTTCGGGCAGTGTAGGGTGTCGTGCTGAGGGGTGGTGTTTCAGGGTTTAGGGCAGTGCAGTGGTGTTCGGGCAGTGTAGGGGGTCGTGCAGGGGGTGGTGTTTCAGGGTTTAGGGCAGTGCAGTGGTGTTTGGGCAGTGTAGGGTGTCGTGCAGGGGGTGGTGTTTCAGGGTTTAGGGCAGTGCAGTGGTGTTCGGCCAGTGTGGGTGGTCTTGCTGGGGGTGGTGTTTCAGGCTTTAGTGCAGTGGTGTTCGGGCAGTGTAGGGGGTCTTGCTGTGGGTGGTGTTTCAGGGTTTAGGGCAGTGCAGTGGTGTTCGGGCAGTGTAGGGGGTCTTGCTGGGGCTGGTGTTTCAGGGTTTAGGGTAGTGCAGTGGTGTTCGGGCAGTGTAGGGGGTCGTGCTGGGGCTGGTGTTTCAGGGTTTAGGGCAGTGCAGTGGTGTTTCGGGCAGTGTAGGTGGTCGTGCTGGGGCTGGTGTTTTAGGGTTTAGGGCAGTGCAGTGGTGTTCGGGCAGTGTAGGGGGTCGTGCTGGGGGTGGTGTTTCAGGGTTTAGGGCAGTGCAGTGGTGGTCGGTCAGTGTAGGGGGTTGTGCTGGGGGTGGTGTTTCAGGGTTTAGGGCAGTGCAGTGGTGTTCGGGCAGTGTAGGGGGTCGTGCTGGGGCTGGTGTTTCATGGTTTAGGGCAGTGCAGTGGTGTTCGGGCAGTGTAGGGGGTCGTGCTGGGGGTGGTGTTTCAGGGTTTAGGGCAGTGCAGTGGTGTTCGGGCAGTGTAGGGGTCATGCTGGGGGTGGTGTTTCAGGGTTTAGGGCAGTGCAGTGGTGTACGGGCAGTGTAGGGGGTCATGCTGGGGGTGGTGTTTCAGGGTTTAGGGGCAGTGGTGTTCGGGCAGTGTAGGGGGTCTTGCTGGGGGTAGTGTTTCGGGGTTTAGGGCAGTGCAGTGGTGTTCGTGCAGTGTAGGGGGTCGTGCTGGGGGTGGTGTTTCAGGGTTTAGGGCAGTGCAGTAGTGTTCGGGCAGTGTAGGGGATCGTGCAGGGGGTGGTGTTTCAGGGTTTAGGGCAGTGCAGTGGTGTTCGGGCAGTGTAGGGGGTCGTGCTGGGGGTGGTGTTTCAGGGTTTAGGGCAGTGCAGTGGTGTTCGGGCAGTGTAGGGGGTCGTGCAGGGGGTGGTGTTTCCGGGTTTAGGGCAGTGCAGTGGTGTTCGGGCAGTGTAGGGGGTCGTGCTGGGGCTGGTGTTTCAGGGTTTAGGGCAGTGCAGTGGTGTTCGGGCAGTGTAGGGGGTCTTGCTGGGGGTGGTGTTTCAGGGTTTAGGGCAGTGGTGTTCGGGCAGTGTAGGGGGTCTTGCTAGGGGTGGTGTTTTAGGGTTTAGGGCAGTGCAGTGGTGTTCGGGCAGTGTAGGGGTCTTGCTGGGGGTAGTGTTTCAGGGTTTAGGGCAGTGCAGTGGTGTTCGTGCAGTGTAGGGGTCGTGCTGGGGATGGTGTTTCAGGGTTTAGGGCAGTGCAGTAGTGTTCGGGCAGTGTAGGGGATCGTGCAGGGGTGGTGTTTCAGGGTTTAGGGCAGTGCAGTGGTGTTCGGGCAGTGTAGGGGGTCATGCTGGGGGTGGTGTTTCAGGGTTTAGGGCAGTGCAGTGGTGTTCGGGCAGGTGTAGGGGGTCGTGCTGGGGGTGGTGTTTCAGGGTTTAGGGCAGTGGTGTTCGGGCAGTGTAGGGGGTCTTGCTGGGTGTGATGTTTCAGGGTTTAGGGCAGTGCAGTGGTGTTCGGGCAGTGTAGGAGGTCTTGCTGGGGGTAGTGTTTCAGGGTTTAGGGCAGTGCAGTGGTGTTCGGGCAGTGTAGGGATCATGCTGGGGGTGGTGTTTCAGGGTTTAGGGCAGTGCAGTGGTGTTCGGGCAGTGTAGGGGGTCATGCTTGGGGTGGTGTTTCAGGGTTTAGGGCAGTGCAGTGGTGTTCGGGCAGTGTAGGGGGTCGTGCTAGGGTATGTGTTTCAGGGTTTAGGGCAGTGCAGTGGTGTTCGGGCAGTGTAGGGGGTCGTGCAGGGGCTGGTGTTTCAGGGTTTAGGGCAGTGCAGTGGTGTTCGGGCAGTGTAGGGGGTCGTGCTGGGGGTAGTGTTTTAGGGTTTAGGGTAGTGCAGTGGTGCTTGTGTAGTGTAGGGGGTCGTGCTGGGGGTAGTGTTTTAGGGTTTAGGGTAGTGCAGTGGTGTTTGGGTAGTGTAGGGGTCGTGCTGAGGGTAGTGTTTTAGGATTTAGGTTAGTGCAGTGGTGTTTGGGTAGTGTAGGGGGTCGTGCTGGGGGTAGTGTTTTAGGGTTTAAGATAGTGCAGTGGTGTTTGTGTAGTGTAGGGGGTCGTGCTGGGGGTAGTGTTTTAGGGTTTAGGGTAGTGCAGTGGTGCTTGTGTAGTGTAGGGGGTCGTGCTGGGGGTAGTGTTTTAGGGTTTAGGGTAGTGCAGTGGTGTTTTTGTAGTGTAGGGGGTCATGGTTTAAGATGCAACGCTCCAATACCTGACCAGTCTGCACTACATAAAACTGCAAAAAAACTAAAAATAAAAAGTGTTTTGCACACTTTTGTCATTGGGCTATATGTGGGCTACATCTGGGTAATATTTGTGCTACATTTGGGCTCTTTTTTCACTGGTGGCCATCTTGGAAGACTTCTTTGTTATGAAGTTTCCTAATTTCCTCATTTACTGCAGTCTCCTCAGTAGGAAATGCTTTCAGTTTTTACTTTGATTCCATCAAGAAGGCATTCAGATGTGTCACACATTTGCCATAAATTCAGAATGTTATTACTCTAGTTGTTCATTAGATCACTGTAGTAAAGCTACTGCTCACCAAGGAGTTAACTGGAAGTCTACTGCTGGTATTGAAAGTGATTGTTTCAGTCTGCATGTCAGAATTTTCTAATGAAATAGAAGAGGATTTGAGATCTCACTTAAAACATGCACAAAATTTTCTTTTGCAGCACTAACCATAATTTCTATGGCAAAATGAACCCCCTCATTTTGTTCCTTTTTAAATTAAATGTTTTAAGTGTTACCAGTTTATTCCAATCAAGATGGCTTCAGGTGTGCCATACTTTTGTCATAAGTAAGGCTGTTAGCACTCTAGTTGTTCTTTAGAACACTCTGGGAAGCTGCAGTAGAACACAAAGGCATCAACTGACAGGCTGCTCCTGTTGAAATATAACAGGGAAGATATTTGAGATCTCACTTAAAACATGTCCTAATTTTTCTTTCTACAGCACTAACCATAATTTCTATGGCAAAATGAACCCCCTCATTTTGTTCCTTTTTAAATTAAATGTTTTAAGTGTTACCAGTTTATTCCAATCAAGATGGCTTCAGGTGTGCCATACTTTTGTCATAAGTAAGACTGTTAGCGCTCTAGTTGTTCTTTAGAACACTCTGGGAAGCTGCAGTAGAACACAAAGGCATCAACTGACAGGCTGCTCCTGTTGAAATATAACAGGAAGATATTTGAGATCACACTTGAAACATGTCCTAATTTTTCTTTCTACAGCACTAACCATAATTTCTATGACAAAATGAACCCCATCATTTTGTTCCTTTTTAAATTAAATGTTTTAAGTGTTACCAGTTTATTCCAATCAAGATGGCTTCAGGTGTTCCATACTTTTGTCATAAGTAAGACTGTTAGCGCTCTAGTTGTTCTTTAGAACACTCTGGGAAGCTGCAGTAGAACACAAAGGCATCAACTGACAGGCTGCTCCTGTTGAAATATAACAGGAAGATATTTGAGATCACACTTGAAACATGTCCTAATTTTTCTTTCCAGAGCACTAACCATAATTTCTATGACAAGATGAACCCCATCATTTTGTTCCTTTTTAAATTAAATGTTTTAAGTGTTACCAGTTTATTCCAATCAAGATGGCTTCAGGTGTGCCATACTTTTGTCATAAGTAAGGCTGTTAGCACTCTAGTTGTTCTTTAGAACACTCTGGGAAGCTGCAGTAGAACACAAAGGAATCAACTGACAGTCTCTGCCCTTGTTGGATGTGCATGTTTTACTGAGAATGTCAGACTTCATTCTCACATGACTGAGAAAGATAATGTGAATTTACAGAAAATATGCTCTCATTTTAGCTTCTGGGGCACCTTCCAAAACTGTATGGGACAAGCATGTGAAAATAGTTTTCTCTCAAACATGATTCATGATATCCCAGCAGAAAGGTTTTTCACAGGGTAAAATCACCTTAGAACACACCACAATTCCTGAAATGAGTATGGTACCATCAACAAATGAATTCTAATGTAACTAAAGTCTGTTATCACCCTTTATAGTTCTCCTTTTGGTAACCCTCAAAATCTTCGATTCACTACAATGCATTTCAAAGGGGTACTATCATTTATATTGGTCCCAAGATGGCTGCCAGCAATTCCAGGATGAAGTGCTGACAGCCAATCAGATCTCACGATGACATGTGTGGTTAGGCTCCGCCCAGATATATATGTGTTTTTACTTTTGATTTTCTCAGCAACTACTGAGCGGATTTACACCATTTAACAAAAGGGTTCTTTTTGAACCAAGAACTACCTCTTTGCCAAATTTGGTGTAATTCCGTTCAGCAGTTCGAGCTGTAGCCTTGCATAAAGTTTCCTATGGGAAATTGATTTTTGACTCTTATTTTTTAATTTCTCCGCAACTACTGAACGGATTTACACCATTTAACAAAAAGGGATCTTTCTGAACCAAGAACTACCTCTTTGCCAAATTTGGTGTAATTCCGTTCAGCAGTTCGAGCTGTAGCCGTGTCTAAAGTTTCCTATGGGAAAATGAATGGGGAAAACACGTTTTGGGACCCCCCTTTTTCTCGGCCCCCGCTTGACGAATCACCCTGAGACTTTCAGGGTAGGAGCGGACCGGAGCGGGCCATAAAGTTTGAAAATTTCGTGAAGATTCGTCAACTGACGCAAGAGTTATTTCAAATAGAATGTCGCGGATTTCCTATGGAAAATAGGTCCTAACTATAACTATCTACTGGCGACCGCCAGTAGATATATATATATATATATATATATATATATATATATATATATATATATATATCCACAATGTCGGACTCCGAGAGGCTTCCAGATCGAGGACGTGTTGGTTTGGCCGCTTCCCGACCTTTGCGGCTTAACTTTTCTTCCAGTTCCAATTTCCCAATATGAATCCTACAACAAGTGTGTTTGGTGTCCAATTCATATTGGGAAATTGGAACTGGAAGAAAAAAAAAAAATATATATATGTATATATATATATATATATATATATTATCTACTGGCGGTCGCCAGTAGATAGTTATAGTTAGGACCTAGTTTCCATAGGAAACTAATTTTTTGTTTTCTCAATATCTTTGGCGCCGGTTCACGAATCTTCGCGAAATTTTCAAAAATCGTAGCCCGCTCCGGTCAGCTCCTGTCTTGAAAGTTTCGAGGTGATTCGGCAAGCGGGAGCCGAGAAAAAGGGGGTCCCAAACGTGTTTTCTCCATGTTAATTCCTCAGGAATCTTTAGACAAAGCTACAGCCCGAACTGCTGAACGGAATTACACCAAACTTGGCAAAAGGTAGCCCTTGGTTCAGAAAGAGACCTTTTTGTTAAATGGTGTAAATCCGTTCAGTAATTCCAGAGAAATTCAAAAAATAAGAGTCAAAAAATCAATTTCCCATAGGAAACTTTATGCAAGGCTACAGCCGAAACTACTGAACGGATTTACCCCAAATTTGGCAAAAGGTACTGCTTGGCTCAGAAAGCGACCTTTTTAAAAATGGTGTAAATCCGTTCAGTAGTTGCTGAGAAAATCAAACATAAAAGTTTTGATATTTAGAGGCACGGAGGATATGCGGAGCCTCCCGACCACGAGCTTTATTCTAATTGGCTGTCATCACTCCAAACCAGGAAGTGTTGGCAGCCATCAGAACCGAGTCACAAGAAATCAGAATAAAAAACGTGATAAAAAGAAAAGGGGGCAGGGTAGAAACACCCTGACCCCCTAGGCCTGCTCAGGGGGTCCCACAAGGACCCCCAGGGCCCAAAAAAGCATTTTTTTTTTTAAAACGGCGAAATGCGCGTAGGATCCGCCAATCCCACCGAAATGTTAAAAAAAAAATGAAGCGCGGTCTCCCGCGCTTCATTTAATTGAGGCCCGGGCCAGGTGCCGGGGGCATTGCCAAAAAAATTGTCTGAGACACCTGAAATGCCTGCTGCTTCTGATAGTAGTGTTTGTGTAGGGGTCACCCCCGTGATCACCCCGATGCCTAGGGTATCTGCCACCTCAGCATAGGAAGCTCTGTGAATGCGTGTTCCCGCACTTGGTTATTTCGGACTCGCCAGGTAGATTCCTCTCGCCCTTTCCTATTCCAGACCCGCTTTCAACTTTCCGAGTCTAGTTATCAAACGCCTTGCACCCTTTAACCCCTTCGATGCTCATGACAAGCTCAGCTCGTCATGCTGCGCGGTCAGCGCGTGCGCATGACGAGCTGAGCTCGTCACGACCACACCCGCGATCGGAATGTCCAGCACCTGGGCGGAATTCCGATCGCGGCGAAGCGGTTAAAAACATACAGCTGACCAGAGACGTTTTGTTTTCCCTTCACTCACTCTGCCCATAATGTAGCTAAACTTTTTAACCTTTGAGGTTCGGGGCAATGAAAATTCACTTCATCACGTGAAAACATCTGTCACATTATGGAAAGCTTCAAGCCTACTATTTCCTTCCTGCAAATTGAAGATTGAGGGCGGGGCGGGGGGGCCAAGTATTTGTTCACACATACATGCCGGTACAGTAACATGCATCCAGTTCTGCAATAAATTATGTGATATTGAATATCATATGTCTATGACGGCAATATATTATTCTTATGGACGTAATGTGTATATACACGTGTT
>CAWUFW010025632.1:0-42438 GCA_963921515.1 Calotriton arnoldi
TTTATATATATATAGGGAAAGGCGTATTGAAGAATGAGTGGGTGTATAAGTGTCTGTATGGATGATTTAGTAGGTGCGGACTAATTCTATAAGTGAGTGATTAAACGTATCTTACTGAATGCATGGGTTAGTGACTAAACTGGGTGAATGTCTGTATCTGTCTGTTGCTGTGTAAGTGGCTGCATGGGTTTGTGAATAGCTACATGAGTGTCTATAAGAGTTATTGATTTGTTGTCTGAGTATCTGTATGGGTGCCTGAGTGTTTGTGTGGATGGGGTGTGTGCGACTGTGCATAGATGTGTGAGTGGGTGATTCACTGGGTGGATGGTTTCAAGAGTGCATCTGTGATAGACTGTATGGGTGGGTAAGTGTGTGTAAGAGTGTGTTAGTGAGTGAATGTATGTGCCAGTGGTACATGTGTGAGTAACTACATATGTGAAAGGCAGTATATATGTGTGTTGGAGTATATAAATAGCTATAAGCGAGAGTGAGTGATTGTGATAGTGGCTGTATGGATGAGTGTGTGCTTGTATCAGTGATTGTATAAGAGCGTAACAATGTGCTAGTATTTGTATGATTAAGTGAGCTGGTGTGTGTATAACTGTATAGGTGAGTAAATGGCAGTGTGTTTAATTATTTGCATGACTGACTAGGTGTGTGAGTACCTCTATGGATGAGTGGCGGTGTTTGAGTGTCTATATAGGAGTAAGAGTGCATATGATAGTCCTGTATTGAGTGACCATAAGTATGAGTGACTGTACGGGTGAGTGAGTGGATGTGTGTGTAGACCTAAGAATCAGTGAGTGGGTATGTAGTTATTGGTGTTGGAGTGTCTATGGTTTTGCGAATGGCAGTCTGTAATTTAGATTGGGTGTATCAAAGGTTATATTAGGGTGTGAAGAGCTGCATCAGATTATCACGTGGATGATGTCATCAGTGATGTCATTTGAGATGTCATCAGTGATGTCATCAGTGATGTCACTGACCATGTCATGAGTGATGTAATATGTGACGTCATCAGCAGTGCATTGTGAGCGCGAGATATAGTTAGCTGAACTAACTATAACGGGGAATTTCACGGGTTTTGTACGAGTGCAATGTCCAACTAACTATAACTGTCCCTAAAACCTATGGTTTTTTCAGTGAATTTCAAAGGTTTTTTAAATGCTAATTTGTAATTATAACGTCCCTAAAACCTATGGTTTTTTCAGTGAATTTCAAAGGTTTTTTAAATGCTAATTTGTAACTATAACATGTCTGAAACCTACGGTTTTTCAGTGAATTTCAAAGGTTTTGTAAATGACAATTTTTAAATGTATTAATTGTTATATACATTTTTTTCATACTGATTTCAAATTTTTTAGAAAACATTTTTTTTACATATTTTATTTTTAAATTACATTGTAATTATATTATACATTACAAAAAATACTTTCTCAGAATGAATTACTTTAGTTTAAATACTTTGCACATAGGCAATAGACTTTTAAGTACAGTAGTTACAGTTGTTGCAATGGGCAACACATTTTCAAACACAATGCAACATTCAGCTCAATGTGAATTTCTAGTTAAATGCAATTAGTTACTTTATGGATTACTTTTTCTAACCACAGGACTGGATCCTAGATTCAGTCCTGGGACATCTCCTGTAAACAGTTGAGTAAAAGCGTTTTGGTTACAGTCGTGATTTTTAAGGAATATTATTGTACTTTAAAAGTTGACACTTAGAAACTTTTTCTCATAGAATGACCAATGTTATCCTATGGAAGGAAATTCACTTAGGAGGTAAAAACTGTTATCGTTACTTTTTGTTACTCAGTGTTGGATCCTGGATCCAGCACTGGTGCATCTCCTGTAAACAGTTGAAAGAATGAGTTTAAGTCATACAGGCGATTTTTAAGGAATATTTGTAGTTTGTGAAAATCAACACTTTGAAACTTTTCTGCTGAAAACCAGACAAAGGATTCCTATGGAGAAAATATAAGTTACTGGTAAGTACGGTTAAAATTACTTTTCAGGATCAGTACTGGGCTGAAAGATGCAGCACTGAGGTTCTCTCCTGATAACAGGTGAGTAAATCGGAATTCGTATTTCGGCTGATTTTAGAGGAATATTTTAAAGTTCCAAAACTCCACACTTAGAAGAATTTCCAAGTGAAACCAGTCAATGTTAGCCTATGAAGGAAATTCAAGTTACCGGTAAGTACGGTTAAAATTAATTTTGAGGATCAGTACTGGGCTGAAAGATGCAGCACTGAGGTCTCTCCTGATAACAGGTGAGTAAATCAGAATTCGGATTTCGGCTGATTTTAGAGGAATATTTTAAAGTTCCAAAAATCAACACTTAGAATCTTTTTCAGCAAAAAGCAGGCAATGATATCCTATGGAAGGAAATTCAAGTTACCGGTAAGTACGGTTAAAATTACTTTTGAGGATCAGTACTGGGCTGAAACATGCAGCACTGAGGTCTCTCCTGATAACAGGTGAGTAAATCGGAATTCGTATTTCGGCTGATTTTAGAGGAATATTTTAAAGTTCCAAAACTCCACACTTAGAAGAATTTCCAAGTGAAACCAGTCAATGTTAGCCTATGGAAGGAAATTCAAGTTACTGGTAAGTACGGTTAAAATTACTTTTCAGGACCAGTACTGGGCTGAAAGATGCAGCACTGAGGTCTCTCCTGATAACAGGTGAGTAAATCAGAATTCGGATTTCGGCTGATTTTAGAGGAATATTTGTATGTTTCAAAAATCAAAACTTAGAAGAATTTCCAAGTGAAACCAGTCAATGTTAGCCTATGAAGGAAATTCAAGTTACCGGTAAGTACGGTTAAAATTACTTTTGAGGATCAGTACTGGGCTGAAACATGCAGCACTGAGGTCTCTCCTGATAACAGGTGAGTAAATCGGAATTCGTATTTCGGCTGATTTTAGAGGAATATTTTAAAGTTCCAAAACTCCACACTTAGAAGAATTTCCAAGTGAAACCAGTCAATGTTAGCCTATGGAAGGAAATTCAAGTTACTGGTAAGTACGGTTAAAATTACTTTTCAGGACCAGTACTGGGCTGAAAGATGCAGCACTGAGGTCTCTCCTGATAACAGGTGAGTAAATCAGAATTCGGATTTCGGCTGATTTTAGAGGAATATTTGTATGTTTCAAAAATCAAAACTTAGAAGAATTTCCAAGTGAAACCAGTCAATGTTAGCCTATGAAGGAAATTCAAGTTACCGGTAAGTACGGTTAAAATTAATTTTGAGGATCAGTACTGGGCTGAAAGATGCAGCACTGAGGTCTCTCCTGATAACAGGTGAGTAAATCAGAATTCGGATTTCGGCTGATTTTAGAGGAATATTTTAAAGTTCCAAAAATCAACACTTAGAAGAATTTTCAAGCGAAAAGCAGGCAATGATATCCTATGGAAGGAAATTCAAGTTACCGGTAAGTACGGTTAAAATTACTTTTGAGGATCAGTACTGGGCTGAAACATGCAGCACTGAGGTCTCTCCTGATAACAGGTGAGTAAATCGGAATTCGTATTTCGGCTGATTTTAGAGGAATATTTTAAAGTTCCAAAACTCCACACTTAGAAGAATTTCCAAGTGAAACCAGTCAATGTTAGCCTATGGAAGGAAATTCAAGTTACTGGTAAGTACGGTTAAAATTACTTTTCAGGACCAGTACTGGGCTGAAAGATGCAGCACTGAGGTCTCTCCTGATAACAGGTGAGTAAATCAGAATTCGGATTTCGGCTGATTTTAGAGGAATATTTGTATGTTTCAAAAATCAAAACTTAGAAGAATTTCCAAGTGAAACCAGTCAATGTTAGCCTATGAAGGAAATTCAAGTTACCGGTAAGTACGGTTAAAATTACTTTTCAGGATCAGTACTGGGCTGAAAGATGCAGCACTGAGGTCTCTCCTGATAACAGGTGAGTAAATCGGAATTCGTATTTCGGCTGATTTTAGAGGAATATTTTAAAGTTCCAAAACTCCACACTTAGAAGAATTTCCAAGTGAAACCAGTCAATGTTAGCCTATGAAGGAAATTCAAGTTACCGGTAAGTACGGTTAAAATTAATTTTGAGGATCAGTACTGGGCTGAAAGATGCAGCACTGAGGTCTCTCCTGATAACAGGTGAGTAAATCAGAATTCGGATTTCGGCTGATTTTAGAGGAATATTTTAAAGTTCCAAAAATCAACACTTAGAATCTTTTTCAGCAAAAAGCAGGCAATGATATCCTATGGAAGGAAATTCAAGTTACCGGTAAGTACGGTTAAAATTACTTTTGAGGATCAGTACTGGGCTGAAACATGCAGCACTGAGGTCTCTCCTGATAACAGGTGAGTAAATCGGAATTCGTATTTCGGCTGATTTTAGAGGAATATTTTAAAGTTCCAAAACTCCACACTTAGAAGAATTTCCAAGTGAAACCAGTCAATGTTAGCCTATGGAAGGAAATTCAAGTTACTGGTAAGTACGGTTAAAATTACTTTTCAGGACCAGTACTGGGCTGAAAGATGCAGCACTGAGGTCTCTCCTGATAACAGGTGAGTAAATCAGAATTCGGATTTCGGCTGATTTTAGAGGAATATTTGTATGTTTCAAAAATCAAAACTTAGAAGAATTTCCAAGTGAAACCAGTCAATGTTAGCCTATGAAGGAAATTCAAGTTACCGGTAAGTACGGTTAAAATTACTTTTGAGGATCAGTACTGGGCTGAAACATGCAGCACTGAGGTCTCTCCTGATAACAGGTGAGTAAATCGGAATTCGTATTTCGGCTGATTTTAGAGGAATATTTTAAAGTTCCAAAACTCCACACTTAGAAGAATTTCCAAGTGAAACCAGTCAATGTTAGCCTATGGAAGGAAATTCAAGTTACTGGTAAGTACGGTTAAAATTACTTTTCAGGACCAGTACTGGGCTGAAAGATGCAGCACTGAGGTCTCTCCTGATAACAGGTGAGTAAATCAGAATTCGGATTTCGGCTGATTTTAGAGGAATATTTGTATGTTTCAAAAATCAAAACTTAGAAGAATTTCCAAGTGAAACCAGTCAATGTTAGCCTATGAAGGAAATTCAAGTTACCGGTAAGTACGGTTAAAATTACTTTTCAGGATCAGTACTGGGCTGAAAGATGCAGCACTGAGGTCTCTCCTGATAACAGGTGAGTAAATCGGAATTCGTATTTCGGCTGATTTTAGAGGAATATTTTAAAGTTCCAAAACTCCACACTTAGAAGAATTTCCAAGTGAAAACCAGTCAATGTTAGCCTATGGAAGGAAATTCAAGTTACCGGTAAGTACGGTTAAAATTACTTTTCAGGACCAGTACTGGGCTGAAAGATGCAGCACTGAGGTCTCTCCTGATAACAGGTGAGTAAATCGGAATTCGTATTTCGGCTGATTTTAGAGGAATATTTTAAAGTTCCAAAACTCCACACTTAGAAGAATTTCCAAGTGAAACCAGTCAATGTTAGCCTATGGAAGGAAATTCAAGTTACTGGTAAGTACGGTTAAAATTACTTTTCAGGACCAGTACTGGGCTGAAAGATGCAGCACTGAGGTCTCTCCTGATAACAGGTGAGTAAATCAGAATTCGGATTTCGGCTGATTTTAGAGGAATATTTGTATGTTTCAAAAATCAAAACTTAGAAGAATTTCCAAGTGAAACCAGTCAATGTTAGCCTATGAAGGAAATTCAAGTTACCGGTAAGTACGGTTAAAATTACTTTTCAGGATCAGTACTGGGCTGAAAGATGCAGCACTGAGGTCTCTCCTGATAACAGGTGAGTAAATCGGAATTCGTATTTCGGCTGATTTTAGAGGAATATTTTAAAGTTCCAAAACTCCACACTTAGAAGAATTTCCAAGTGAAACCAGTCAATGTTAGCCTATGGAAGGAAATTCAAGTTACTGGTAAGTACGGTTAAAATTACTTTTCAGGACCAGTACTGGGCTGAAAGATGCAGCACTGAGGTCTCTCCTGATAACAGGTGAGTAAATCAGAATTCGGATTTCGGCTGATTTTAGAGGAATATTTGTATGTTTCAAAAATCAAAACTTAGAAGAATTTCCAAGTGAAACCAGTCAATGTTAGCCTATGGAAGGAAATTCAAGTTACCGGTAAGTACGGTTAAAATTACTTTTCAGGATCAGTACTGGGCTGAAAGATGCAGCACTGAGGTCTCTCCTGATAACAGGTGAGTAAATCGGAATTCGTATTTCGGCTGATTTTAGAGGAATATTTTAAAGTTCCAAAACTCCACACTTAGAAGAATTTCCAAGTGAAACCAGTCAATGTTAGCCTATGGAAGGAAATTCAAGTTACCGGTAAGTACGGTTAAAATTACTTTTCAGGACCAGTACTGGGCTGAAAGATGCAGCACTGAGGTCTCTCCTGATAACAGGTGAGTAAATCGGAATTCGGATTTCGGCTGATTTTAGAGGAATATTTGTAAAGTTCCAAAACTCCACACTTAGAAGAATTTCCAAGTGAAACCAGTCAATGTTAGCCTATGGAAGGAAATTCAAGTTACCGGTAAGTACGGTTAAAATTACTTTTCAGGACCAGTACTGGGCTGAAAGATGCAGCACTGAGGTCTCTCCTGATAACAGGTGAGTAAATCGGAATTCGTATTTCGGCTGATTTTAGAGGAATATTTGCACAATGGTGAAGGGAGGGGGCGGGGCCTGAGGTGACATCTGTGCAAACGCGCCCCTGTGGCGCGTTTTAAGTTGGGGGATTAAGTCCCCTTGAATCCTGAGGGTCCCTAGGGGCCAACTAGCCCACCAGGAACCTCCAATATGCGCTAGGGCTGCGTTGCAGAGACGTGTAAGAGGCCACACCCTTTTACACCTCTCTGCAACGCAGCCTGTGGCGCTTTCTGGATGTACCTGTTGGGCTAGTTGGCCCCCAGGGACCCTCAGGATTGAAGGGGATTTAATTCCCATCTTAAAACGCGCCACGGGGCCTGTTTGCACACATGTCACCTGAAGCCCCGCCCTCCCCTTCACCACTGTGCAAACGCGCCCGTGGCGCGCTTTTAAGTTGGGGGATTAAGTCCCCTTGAATCCTGAGGGTCCCCGGAGTCCAACTAGCCCACCATATACCTCAAAAGCGCCACAGAGCTGCGTTGCAGAGAGGTGTAAAAGGGGTGTGGCCTCTCTACACGTCTCTGCAAGGCAGCCCCTGACGCATACTGGAGGTTCCTGGTGGGCTAGTTGGCCCCAGGGACCCCCAGTATTCAAGGGGAATTTGTTCCTCCTCTGCAAACGCGCCAGGGGGTGCGCTTGCAGAGTGGTGAAGGAAGGGGCGCGGGCCTGCGGGCCCGATCGTTTTTTTTGTCTCTGAAGGGGGGCTGTGTGGCCCCCTTCCCTTTTTCTTTTTTGGGCCCTGGGGACCCCATCCCCCAGGGCCTTACCCCTTTTTTAATTTTTCAAAAAAAAACGGGAAGGGGGCCGCGTGGCCCCCTTCCCTGGGCCTGTATTGGCCCGGGACCCCATCCCCGGGCATGGCCTCTATATTTATTATTTTGAGGGGGCAGCGTGGCCCCCTCCTCTGGCCATTTTAAGGCCCCGGGACCCCATCCCCGGGGTCGGCCTTTCCATTTAAAAAAAAAAAAAAAATCTCTTTTTTGGGGGAGGGGGCCGCGTGGCCCCCCTCCCGAGCCACTACTTGCCCTGGGGACCCATCCCCCAGGGCTGGCCCTCTCTGTTGGGGACTGTGGGGGTCCCCAATCCCCCACAGTCCCGCCGGCTCCCCACGTCCCTTGGGAGCCGGCATTGCTGCCCCACATGGGGAGCAGCTGACATGCTGCTCCCCATGTGGAAAAGCAATCGCTTTGGATATTGGAAGAGAGAGCAGGTTCTCTGCTCTCTCTTCCAATATCCAAGCAGTTTGCTATGGCAGGACGGGAGCCGCGAGGCTCCCGTCCTGCCATAGCAAACTACAGTGTCCCGGGGGTAGGCACCCCGGGACACTGCAGGAGCCGGCCCTGGGGGTGGTGGTCCCCAGGGCCATCAAGGGTCTCCAGGAGGGGGGCCGCGCCCCCTCCCATTCAGTACACAGCCCCGGGAGGTGGTGGTCCCCGGGCTCTGGGGTCCGTAACGGACCCCCATATTAAATATGTTTAGTGCCCCGGGAGGTGGCGGTCCCCGGGCATGTGGGGGCTGGAGCCCCCCACACTGTGTATTATTTTCAATTAAAAAGCCCCGGGAGGTGGTGGTCTCGGGGCTGCGGGAGGGCTCAGAGCCCTCCCGCACCATTTTTCAAAGCCCCGGGGTGGCGGTCCCGGGCTTGGGGGCCCTTGAGGCCCCCACACATTAAATTATCCCCCCACCTCCACCATGCCCCCGGGACTTGGGCCACCCGGGGCCACTCACATCGAAGCGCGGGAGACCGCGCTCGATTTTTCTTCGGCAGGATTCGCGCACCCTGAGCGCATCCTGCCGATTTTTTAAAAACATTTTTTTTTGCCCAGGGGTCCTTGTGGGACCCCTGAGTCAAACCTAGGGGTCAGGTGTTTCTACCCTGCTCCCTTTGTGCGCTTTGCGCACTTGCTTCTGTCCCTCGGTTCTACCGAGGATAAAATGGCTGCCAACATTTCCTGAATCGGAATGTTGACAGCCAGCTGACAGCCAATTAACATGCAGCTCGTGATCGGGACGGTAGCGCGCAGGGTGCGCTGAGGGTACGCGGACCCTACTCGGCCATAGATATCACTAACTTTTTACTTTTCATTTTCTCAGCAACTACTGAACGGATTTACACCATTTAACAAAAGGGTTCTTTCTGAACCAAGAACTACCTCTTTGCCAAATTTGGTGTAATTCCGTTCAGCAGTTCGGGCTGTAGCCGTGTCTAAAGTTTCCTATGGAAAAGTGCATGGGGAAAATGCGTTTTGGGACCCCCTTTTTCTCAGCCCCGCTTGACGAATCCCCCGAGACTTTCAGGGTAGGAGCGGACCGGAGCGGGCCACAAAGTTTGAAAATTTCGCGAAGATACGTCAACCGGCAAGAGAGTTATTTCAAATAGAATGTCGCGGATTTCCTATGGATAATAGGTTGTAACTATAACTATCTACTGGCGACCGCCAGTAGATAATATATATATATATATATATATATATATATATTGGTTATTGGGAAAACAAAAATGCTTTTCCTATGGAAAATAGGTCCTAACTATAACTACCTACTGGCGACCGCCAGTAGGTAATATATATATATATATATACATATATATATATATATATACATATATATATATATACATATATATATATATATATATATATATATATATATATATATATATATATATATATATTGGTGGAGGCTGCCCACCATGGGCATTGCCATGCCTCCACCCCAAAATCAAGGCCGGCAGTCTCTCTGCCAAGCCCTGGGTTGTGGATGGGGTGATTACCCCCACTCACCCCCCTCCCCCAGGGGGGGGCAGAAAGCCCTCTAGACACCATGGAATTTGTTGTAAAACAAATATAGGGTTGACGGGCTGTCCATCACAGACATGGCCCATCCATCTTTGCAAAAACAAGACAGTCTTTCTGCCCTCGGGGGGTGGATGGGGGAGATTACCTCAAAGCTCAATAGACACCAGGGAAAATGTTTAAAAAACTACATAGGAGTGGGGGCTGCCCACCATGGGTATGGCCATGCCCCCACTCCACATAAATGAACCAACTGCATTGGTGGGTGGATGACGCAATAGCCCCAATATGCCCTCCGGGGGGGGTGTAGATTGCCCACTAGATACCAGGGGCTTCATTTATTCAGTATGTTCTTGAAGAGGGGTGCAGGCCCTCCAGGCATGGGTCAGTACTCTCTCCCACCCCAGGGTCCGATAGGCTTTCTGTCCCCATGGGGGGTGGATATGGGTATTCATCCCCAATGTGCCCCCCCTCCGGGGGAAGAATTATCACTAGACACCAAGGATTTCAAAATGGCACCAAAACAAAAAAAAGGATGGGGTGCCCTACTGTGGCATTGAGCTATATACCTGCCCCAGAAGAGGCAGTAGTGTCTTTCTGCCTGTATGCATAAAAATAATGTAATATTTTTCACTATTTGTAGTGGAGACCCAACCGACGTTCTTAAGGACGAGCTGGCTGTGTTCCAGGCACTGATTGTGCAACCCTTGAAGCCAGGGGTCACAAAGCCAGTGCTAGGAGTGGCAAGGATCAAGCTGGGGGTTTCAGCTAAATGAAGTCCAAGGGCTTGTTGATCCTGTGCTCCAAGGGTAAGGTTTTCGCTCCAAATTACTCTTAATTACTCATGCTGGAGTAATTGTATAATTTTGGTAATTTCGCATCACAAGAGTAATGCACAGTTACGTAAATTACTCTTTTTACTCTGGCATAATTAACATTTGGCCCAGCCCTAATACATACCATAAAGACTCTGTATTTGGAAGAGATGCCCTTTTCACCCCTCTTTGAAATTGTGACACCTAATGGTTTCCTAAACTCATTTAAGGTTCGTAAAGCCATTCAAAAATAGGTTTTTAGCATTGATTTACTGAATCAGGAAGTTTGTGAACGCAAAAACCTTTTTATCCCTGTGTTACAAGGTCCAGGTTGTAGAAAGCGAAAGCTCCACCATCAGATGAAATTAATTTGCAGCTTGGATTTTTTGCAAACTTATTTTATGGCTTTTTTATGGAAATTAATATCGAAGTTGCTTTTGCGGTTTGGAATGTGTGG
The DNA here is from genome assembly GCA_963921515.1 of Calotriton arnoldi. Lineage (NCBI taxonomy): Eukaryota > Metazoa > Chordata > Amphibia > Caudata > Salamandridae > Calotriton > Calotriton arnoldi. The sequence goes on from CAWUFW010025632.1 coordinate 10,725, forward strand.
TAGCATAAAGATAGATTTCTGTTCATTAGTGAAATCTGGTTTGCATAACTGTCTTCCTTATCAGTCAATGGCTACGCGTTTTCATGAAAATAAAAATGAGAGAGCTGTGGAGGGAGTTGTAAAGTTGCAATAGATATACCAAGAAACCAAGTGCTGCAGGAACTGGGGACGAATGTCATCATTTATACAGGGGAATACATTACCTGTACAGTACAAAACATATTTATGTAACCTTTTAAAAAAAACACTCAACCTATGTCCTAGTTCGACTTTAAAGACCTCTGCAGTTTGGAAGGTCTTTTTTTTACTACCTCAATGCAACTGAAGGTCACCTGCCATGTCTCCTGTCGTCTCCCATAAGTCTACATAGAAAGAGACAAACGTGGCTCACTGATTCCGAGCTACAGTATCTGTAAATAAAGCACTTGCTCTGGCACATATCGGTTAAATGAATTCACTTTATGCCCTGCAGGTTCATAAATCAGGTGCTCCCGGCGCTATGTGCATACGCTATTTTTCTCTCACCCTTTGATGCATCGTAGCACAACTGTGTTCAGGCAAAAGTTAGTACATTTGCACCTTTAAATGCTCGTTTTGCACAGTGGGTGATAATTCTGTACACAAAAAGTCAAGAGTTACTGCTGCAGTGTTCGTTTGGATTTTTCATGCTGTAAATAGATTTATCTGAACGAAGGTTTCTTTTTTTATATTTTCTGCAAACATCTTAACATGGCATATATTATAGTGCTGAGCTTTCTGCCAATACTTTGAACGTCTAGTAAATAATCCCCCTGCTCCGCATTAAGATCAGAGAACTGACAACCGTGATAATCAATAAAACAGAAGGGTTTTGTTCTCTGAAATCTCACTAATGGAAAGCGAGGCTGCGAGTGCTAGACGTGTCAGACAGACGCCAATATTAGAAACTGGTGTGGGAAGTGCTCCCAGCCTACAGTCCCAGTGCTGCACATTCCAATGCAATACCACACCCACGGTTGCCACATCAACTAGGGCAATGTTTATTGTATGGTGTGTCGCGGAGTTAGTTAGCACGCAGGCCTGCTTTTTATAGAACCATGTTAGTTAAAGCTTGGTAAAGGCGATGTGATGGAAAGAGAAAAGAATTTGGATACAATTTTAAACGTGTGGGCTGTCTCTTTCTTGATTCAAGTGTCTCTGTTGAAGCACACCAAGAAATGACATTACTGCTCAGTCATGGAATATCTTCTTGTTTTATTATATTTTCAAGCGTTAAGGTTAATGTGCTGGGGCCCTGACGTCATCTGAAGCATAGCTGGCTGGGTAGGCGCAGGAGGGCCTGGTCCATGGCAGGTCTTCCGGTTAAGCACTGACCACCCAAGCGAATTCCATTTAGTGTTATTGTTTACATATCTATCATAGGTGAATGTTCTGCAAATCTGGCGTTGCTCTACACCACTGGACCTACGCTAGGCACCCCTGATCCAGTGATCCACTTAGCATCATCCTACTCGATAAGGCCACCCTATCAAAAAATAATTACATTCTCGGTTTGATGATGGGCAAAAAATGATGCAAAGCAAAGATCTCATTTGGTGCCAGCAGTTTAGTCAGCAAAATGGCTCAATGTGTTACACAATGGGGCATATTCACAAGGAGCTATCGCCGAATTAACAGCACTTTATCGCAGCCAAAGTCGTGATAAATTTACCTCCCCATTCACAAGCTGGTGTTAACAGCCCACAGCACCAGTTTACCCGCGATAGCAGCAGCAAAAAACATCGCCAGAGAGGACCCCCGCAAATATCGCTAATGAGATGCAGAGTAGGCGTACCCGTGCAAAAAGCTGCGAAAACACCACTCCGCAACATTCTCAACGACCAGCCAGATCGGCGATAAGACCACAAAACAGGCGATAAGGACTGTTAGCAGCAAGAAACTAACACCTGCTCTGACCTGGTGCAAAGTCGGACCACAGCCTGCACCACAAAATGGAGCCCAGCCCAGAGCCACACCTGAAGGGCAACAGATGCCATGGAGCCACTGATCATGCAGCTCGGAGCCCCAACAGGGCCACAACACCCACCGCCACCACCCCCAGGACCCCCCCCCCCGGCCAAAGACATGCCACATCAACTACATGGAATCATGTACCAAATAATCTGCCTGATGTCGCACAATCACATTTGGTGGCATGCATGTGTCGTCACAAAAATGAGCATCACACATCCACCTTCGATGTAACAAATGACATTTTTTTCAAACAAACACAGAACAGAAATGAGGACACATGGCAGCTCCCCTCGGGACAATCCGTAGGTCACAGCCTGCAAGACAAACATCATGATGAGAAGGTGTGTCTTGCGCACATCAAAGGACAGAGAGAGAGCGAAGGAGAGAGAGAGAGAAAGAGAGGGAGCGAGAGAAAGACGGACAGAGAGGGGGAGCGAGAGAAAGACGGACAGAGAGGGGGAGCGAGAGAAAGACGGACAGAGAGGGGGAGCGAGAGAAAGACTGACAGAGAGGGGGAGCGAGACACAGATAACAGAAGAGAAGGACAGGGAGAGAGAGTGCCGACAATGCGCACCCAGGCCACGCTGCCTACCTGCTGCCACAGGTGTGTCTCCAACCACGTGCCTGTATGTAGTGCAGTTCACCAGGTCACACATCTGAAACAGATCCGTCATCTGAAACAGAGTCCAGACACATGAATGGCAAAGTACATACAATTGCACAAGACATCATCGCCTGTCCGCCCCTGCGCACCCAGGCAGATGTACCCCAGCCCCTCCCGCCGCCCAGCGGTGCATGCCCGCCCCTGCGCACCCAGGCCTCACTGCTCACCTTCCGCCCTTGGCGTGTAGTAATGATGGCCCACCACGTGCTGCTGCAAGCCACATGCCCGGGGCCCGCAGACATGGCACCCTCCACATCATGCAGACCCGCTCCGCAGGCCACCAGGTCTCACATATGATTCTGGGTCTTGATTTCACCATGGCAGAGGACATACCAGTGCACCAGGCATCATCGCAGGCTGCACACCCGCTCAGCCCTTGAGGTGCCAATAACTCTGTGATCCGGGATGCGACGCCACGTGGCGGTAGGCCCGCGCTGCCCGCTGGCTCTGGCCTACACTGCGGTTCAGCAGAGCACACAAATCCTGAGCATTCCAGACAGCCGGGACGGGGCATCATCGCAGGCTGCACACCCGCTCAGCACTTAAGGTGCCCCTACCTCAGTGCACCCAAAGTCACCGTCCCGTGGCGGTGTGCCTGTGCCGGCCGCAATGTTTCCGGTGCCACCAAGTCTGTGTCCCAAAGTCATGGACCCTGTATGATTGGGTATCGTGTTGCGGACGCCATCATGTCACCTCCGGTCCTGGGGAATGTGATGTTGCAGGGCCCGAGGCCCTCATGCCTATATTAACACCACACGGATGCACCCAGATGGAGAGTGGAAATGGCGTCGAGCACGTGCGCCCGGCCCTTTTCATTGGCAGGGTCACATATCCCGTGACGCCTGTGCTGGATGGGTGTGGTGTGGGTGTAAACCAGCCGTGAGGGAGTGGCTGTGGCATGCTGACAACTAGACCTGTGAGCAGCAGATCACTACAGGAAAGACAGGGGACATGTAGCGTTGCCGTCCCCCCCTGTGAGTGTAAGCGGAGTGAGCTGGCCTGGCGTTTGCCAGTCCAGCGTAAGGGTTTGTATATGACCCCGGGGCCCTGGGCGTGGTTCCGTACTGGGCTGGACAAGGAAGTAACTCATGCGTGTGTCCCTGTTGTTGTGTCAGCGCCACCCGGACCGCATTGGGCAATGTGTCACCCTGTGACCCCTGTTCTACGACATGAGCCACATGGACGTAAGAGGAGTCCAGTGAGCCTACATTCATCCATACTTCCACACTTGAAAGACCATAGACATGACACATCTGTGTGAATATGAATGTTTAATGCACATTCAGTGGAGTGTTGCATCTGGAGCAGTACAGGGCCATGCAAACCCCACATGACGATGTTGTCCCGTGGAGGGCCAGCCAGGGTCCCTCAGGGAATGACAAGTCCAAAGGAAGAGGAAGAGTTCAGTCCACAGTCTGATTGCTGTGTCAATGGCGATCAAACAGCATATGGCAGTCCATGTCGAGGTCCAAGGTGAGTGTCACAGAGTGCATCGGGGGACAGTGGAAGGTGATGATGCAGAGGGCAGTACCAAGCTGAAGCTGGACCTATGGATGAGATGCATGCTGCTGCGTCCTTCTTACCATGAGGGCAGAATCATCCGCATCTTCGTTCTCTGCTGTTTCATGTGCCTCATGTGTGGGTGGTGGTGTTCTGTCTCCAGCACTGTGTGGCAGTGACACATCAGTGGCCGGAGGTGGAAGGTCTGCCGCACTGTGTGGCACTGACACTTCAGGGGGCGGAGATGTGGATGGAGTGGTGGCAGCAGCATGCATCTGCGCCAGGCCTTGTGGCAGCAATGCCATGAGGAGGGTCCTGAGGTCATTGAGGAACCCAGCTACCTCTCGCTGGTGTGCAGCCATGGCAGCCGCTCGTTCCGCATTCGCCCGCTCCATGGACTCCATTAACCTCCGCATGTTTCCAAACTCCAGTGTGACATCGCTAGAGCCACTCGGACTGGACAGTTGTACTATTCTCTGAGTCAGGGCTCCAGCGATGTCAGCCATGGTCCGTTTGAGAGCATGGAGCGGACTGTGGGTGTCCGTTAGGGACCGTGAGTGGTCCCTGATGGGACTGAGACACCCACGTATGGCATCTAGTTTGTCTGCCATGCGGTCAAAGCCCACCCGCACCTGTTCAGCCAGATTCTCCTGGCACCCCAAAACACGGCGTTGGAAGGCCATGTGTTCTCCGTGCGTTCCTGGGAGGCAGCAGTGGTGGTGGGTGCTGCCTGCTGTGTGGTCTGTGCAGGGGGTGGGGTCTCCTCGTAGCAGGTGGGCTGCCCAGCTCCTGGAAGTGGGCTGCGTAGGCTGTCCACGAGCTGTTGGAGGGCGTCAGAGTCGAAGCTGTGGTCGTCCTCTTCGTCTCCAGAGAAGAGAGGGTCGGGCTGCTCTGCAGGAGGTGTTGATTCTCCCTTTGCAATGTGAAGGGGAGATGCAGTTTAACAATGTGTCCACATGTATGTTGTCGCATTGTACATGTTTACATACAGACAGCATGACTGGGTACATTGTGGCTGTTTGGGAGGAGCTGCCTATTTGATGGGGGACAGTGGATATTTCGACAACAGACGTGTGTGTGTTTGTACTTGTACATTATCAACGCACATTTCCCTGCAATGCCAATTGTGATTAGCCAGTGTCTGCACCCAAGCGGCACCAGTTGTGTCCTGTGTTCTGTTGTAGGTGTTTTATGGATTGTGTCACATTGTTGTCAATGTAGATGTGCTCTGCATGTGATGTGTGTGCTGCATTTTGGGGGAGTCGCCCCTGCAGCTCAGATTTTGCTGCCCCTTATCACTTTCATGAGGTGTGCCTTTGACTTCTGTACTTGTACAGTGTTGACATGTTGCATACTTGGGTATGTTGGTCTCTTGGTGGGAGTTGGTGGTCTGGGGCATGGTTTGTCCGTAGATGTGCTCAACTTAATTGTGCCTGTGTGCCATTGTGCCCATCTCCCCCCGTACCCCCAGGCCCTGGTCGTTACTCACCCTGTTGCTGTTGTGTCGGGTCCTGTTGAGCAGTGTCCGGGCCCCCAACTCCTGCCACCGTCTCCCCACTGATGACTGTGGACACCATTTCCTCCATGTCGCCCAGCTCCTCCTGTGGCGCTGGGCTCCCACCTCCAGTCTGCATTGCTGCCTTTAGGTTGTTGGTGAGTTTCAGCTTGGTTTTGCGCTTGACATCATTCCAGCGCCTCTTGACCTCGTCCATTGTCCTCTTCAGCACTCCGACTGCATTCACCTTGTCCACGATGGACTGCCATATTGTACTTTTTGTTGCCAATGACACAGTGGAGGTGACGAACAGTTGTTGATGGTGTTCGGTCACCTCCGTTATCAGGATCCTGTTTTCCTGCGGACTGAACTTCGTCTTCCTCTTCTTCTTGTCCTTGCCCTTCCCTGACCCCGAAGTCCCAGGATGGTCCTCCGGGGGGCTTGTGGTGTTCTGGTTCTCCTCCGTACTTGCTCCGGCAACGTCCATTGTGCTTCGCTGCTGTTTGGCATTTGTTTGTCTGTTTTTTTTCTACTTTTATGGTGATTGTTCCCGCCTGACGCGTGTGGATTGCAGGCCTGTAGCTGAGTTTCGCTGATTTTTGTATCGCGATTGGCCTCATCGCAGCTTTTTTTGCGTTAGTGTTTCGCATTTTTGCGGCGTGGCGTTGATTTTAACGCGGTCAGTTGACGCGTTATCTGGGGACTATCGCATGGTACCGCCGCGTTGTGAATACTTGGTTAACAAGGCGTTAATTTCCCGCGATAGACTGCGATGTTGAAGGCTGCGTTAAGTTACTTTTGCAATGGTTATCACACGTTCTTGAGAATATGCCCCAATGTGTTTTGACTCTGTGCTCCCCCCTGCTGTTTTACAAAGGCCGGACGTCGGATTCCCCCAACAATTAGCCAGGCTTCCTACATCAGTAAGTTGAGTACTATTTTGTTTGGTAATAACAGCGCTCCTTACTTACAGCACTTAGTAAAGGCACACATGAGGTATGATTCAACCATGCGTTCAGAAGACCTTTATACAGGCACACGGACCATCAATATATGTGCACATGTAAACTGAAATACATACAAGTATCCATCGGCACACATTGAGATACCTGTGAGCACATAGCGATATAGACACAGCTGACAACCACAGAACAGCTGACAAACGTCCTCGCAGCTGAGAAGGCGTTTTTAATAATATCGAAAAATTAGCACAGTTTATTTTAATGTGCAGATTTAACGTGTAAGCCTTAATGACAATAATGCGTTTAAAAATGTAACATTGTTCCAAGCAGCCACATTTACTTGTACTAGGCCTCAAATGTCTAAAGCTATATTGCTTGATGTGCACACTTAACTAAAAACACTGAGTATGCACAAAATGTTTAATTTTTGACCTTTCCATGAACATGTTTTCATAATAAATAATAGTTTCATTAATGTTTTCATATATTTTCACAGAATGTTTCTACATACACAAAGACCACTGTTAACTCAATCAATCAATCAATCAGGGGTTTGTAAACCGCTGCTACTCAAGGCGCTGGGGGGCAGGGGCTGCTGATCCGTCTGGGTGAGGAGGTTCAGGCAAAGAGCCAGGTCTTGAGGTCCTTCCTGAACTGTGTCAATGACACGTATTGCCTCATGTGGATGGGCAGGGTGTTCCAAGTCTTGGCGGCGAGGTAGGAGAAGGATCTTCCTCCGGTTCTGGTCATGTGGATCCGTGGGACACTGCTGTTTGTGGACTGTTGTATTCCTGTGAGAAGACGAGGAGTGATTCTGTTCCCCAGAGAGCATCGAAAGATGATTGGCTGTTGGGAGACAGAATGAGCAACATGTCACAAAGCTTCAGAATGTGATGTCTATATTAGTGTGTGTCCCTAGAGTAGGTTTCCCCTTACCCCCACTTATCACTCTTTTCTAGACACTTGTCCAGATCCTTACCCGGGAAATTCGGTTTTACTGATTTATTTCATAGCTGACTTTGATGCTAAAGCTTTATGCTTTCCTCTCACTCTCTCTCGAACTAGAGCCCTTTATGGGTACTGACTTACACAATTTTTTCTCCCCATTCCTAGAATAGTGATTCTTGATTTATGGAACACGCTTTGTGCATATATTATATTTCATTAACCAATTCTGATTTTATATTTCTGTCATATATTGATAATTGAGATGAATACAAATTTATCTTGTGATATGCCAATAAAGATGAACTACTAAAAGATTTGATTACTAAAATTCTTTAACTCCCAACACACTCTCATTATTGACTGAAAATAGATTGGTAAATTGTGATTAATATTTTTTAATATGATGTACTGTTCCTGATCTTCTCCAATATAACGGCAAATATCTGTTTGGACCTCGAGAGACTCAGAAAGCGGGATTAGCCCAGATGATGGTAAACCAAAATATTTTAATTTAAATCAAATGCCCGCTCCATCACAGCTAACACACAAACAAACTCTCAGGACACATTAAACACACTGAAACACATGTACACAGACTGACTTTGAAAATCCATATTGTTCTATTAAGATATGGCAATTACAAAGAATGATGAAAGTCCCTACAAATATCAGTCATATCACATCTTTCCTTCAACGATTGGGGTACATGTACATTTCTCATTTAAAGTGACTTAAAATATTCTTATAAGATCCTATTCTATTACAAAGGAGCAACTTTATGAATTAAAATGTTATCGATATCTTTTAAAAATGTATACAATGCATCACAGGGAGTAAATAAAGTGAAATAAAGTGTTCAATGATGTAACTAGGTTGAGGATTGGAAGAAACTGAAAGAAACGGATTAATGAGTATAAGAAATGGTATTATTGGTTGAACAAGATGAGCACCCACTTCAAATAATAATCACAATCCTTTTCAAGGTGAATCACAAGAGTAACTAAATTAACGTTTGCTTAATCCTCAGGCAGCTTTGCACAAAAGCAGTCCGGCTTAACCTAGGAGGAACATGTAAAGTATTGATGTAGCACCCAAACAGTAACAAAGTGGAAAACACAATGCAAGGAAAATCCAAAACTTATTATGAAAAATAGAGTGAATTTTAATAAATAAGCGATACCAAAAGAATGATACCAAAAGAATAAAACTCCAATCAGTAGAAGTGGAGTTACGAGTTTTTAAATTTTTAGGTAAAAGTAGAGCCAAAAGATTCGAAGTGCCAACGAAAGGTATCTTGTCGTGCCAACCTGGGGCAAAGTCACAAGCTACGGCCAACCACAAGTGCAGGCTGGATACAGGGCCACGGTCATCCCGCTAGAAGTTTTACCTTCGTACTTTGATGTAAGGACAGTGCGTCACAGCACTGCTGGGCCTTGAGTCGCTCTGTGTTGATCCACATTAGATCCGGTGAGGCTTTCAATAGGAAGCTGCATGGCTCTGCATTGGATTTGGTGAAGCCTTCAGGAAGGAGCTGTGTGGTGCGGCTCTGTAGAGGTCTGCGTCACTCGGCGTCAGATCTGGTGAATTCTTTAGTTAGGAGCTGCATGGCTCTGAGGGGATCTGGGTCGCTCAACCTCGGATTGGGTGAAACCTTCAGTTAAGCAGGGACTCCAGCCAAGGGTCCAGCACCTTGAGGACAGCACTCGGGGGTCAGGACTCACTCCCACAGAGTCCAGCAGTGGGGACCAGGTCAGGTCCAGTTGGAGCTAGTCAGTTGGAAAGTGGGAAAAGCCTCTGGAACCTGTATCCATGTAGTTCACAAAGGAGGTCAGATAGCTAACTCTAAGAGTCACTTCTTTGGTCCTGGATTCAAGTCAAGCAGGCCCAGTCTTTTGCAGGCTTCAGACAGCAGGGCAGTCCTTCTTCTGTTTCTTCACAGGTCAAGGAATGCTCTGATTTCTGGTTTGGGGAATGCCACTTTTATGCCTAGTGTCAGTCTGTGGGTAGGAGACACCTCTTTATCTAACTCTAAAACTTGCTCTGGTCAGTTCTTCCTTGCCCCTTAGGTTTGGCTCCAACCTAGCTAGTGAAACAAAGGGCAGGCAGGCCCAGGTGTGAGCTGCCAGTGACATTAGAGACCTCTAGAGCGTCAGTGGGAATTTGCAGCAAAGATGTTCAATTTCAAGAGGATTTTGTCAGATACAGCTTCAGGCTTGCCCACTGGAGGACTTTGAGTGCTATAAGAAAGACTACATCTGAAAACAAAAACCTTGACCTGGTGAAGGCACGAAAGGCAACTAACCGACAAGGGGACTTCAGCAGGAGCAAAATTCGAATTTTCCCACCGAAACCAATGGCTTTAGCGAGACCTTGTCTGACGGCTTTCCAAATTCAAGAAGACTTCATCAAATATAGCCTGCAGCTCTGCCTCACTTGAGGATTTCGATTTCCATGTCAGAAACTAACTCAAAAGATAAAATCTTTGATCTGGATGATGCGCTTAGGGTATCCAACCTCTGTTCCATTACAGTCGCCCTGAAATTGTGCCTAGGTCTCAGACAGTTGTGAATAGTAACTTAATAGTGGTGCGTTACTTTTCATGGCACTTTTTCCCCATAAGCCTAAAAACCTTATTTCTCCGGTCCCCCTATTGGATTTTAGCTGTTTGGCATAACTTTTCTAGTAAATTTTCTTTTATTTTTTAGAAATTGGTTGTTGGATTTTTGTTGTTCTGTGTTGTGAACTTGTAATTGTTTTGGTACTGCTAAATACTTTACACACTTTTCCTTAAGTTAAGCCTGTCTGCTCTGGCCAATAGATATCAGGGCTTAGGCCCAGGTTTATTTATTTAACTCTTGTGATAGGATTTTGAACATATTACTTGGGGTGGACTCACACCCTCCCTAACTAATAATCAATTTCATACAGAAGCTAATTGGACAATCACAAAAGCACCCAGGGGAGAACTGTGAGTAAAAACTCAGATTGGTTTGACAAGAAATTTTGGGAGATAAAATAGGAACTCGCAATCACCCTGACAAAACAATGACTTTCATCCAGTACTGCAGAATATTTTGAGAACTAAGGGCCAGCTAAAAGAAACTACTAAGTAAAAAAAATACTAAACACCAAATCAGAATATAGAGCAAGCTCTGATGTTGTCAAAGCGAAAGACATTTATAGATTCTGGGAGTTGGTATCTTGAGCTATAGCAGGGGATGGGAAGCAAGATAGATTATTACATTGAAGCAAATGACTTGATATCTCCCTTTAAAACAATTATATGCTGGAAATTGCGAAGTAAACCTGCTGCTTTATATGGTAATTCATATAGGGAGGCAATGCCATAGCCCAAAATCAACATGGTTCTGTTATTCCACAAGGTAGCGAAAGCAATTAAAATTCAGAAGGCCAATAAAGCACTCAGATAAGACCTGGTCACTGTAGACATCTTTAAAGTACATTCCAACGCATAGGCACAGATCTGTAATGCAGCACTAGCATCAAATTCCACCCCCTTATCCTGGCAATGGGTTAGTATAGTCCCATATACAATAAAGGCACTCACAGGGTTCCAGCAAACTAAAGGTCTTTTTCCTTTTTGGAAGAAGCTTGGAAAAATCTTGGGCAAGTGTTACTCAAATGCCTGCAAGACTGAGTTGATGCAAGCTGTGTACTTGGAGATGTCCAAGCTGGTTTTAGGAAAGGCCTCACTACTGTCTATCAGGTGCTCTGATGCATGCCACCTGTGCAAAATATGTTCATACAATGTCAATAACAAGGACCCCCTGCAATAACTTGAAATTCCTAGGGCAGGGAAAATATACAATTGAAGAAAAACCCCTAGGCAATTAAAGGTCTATAACAGTTAACAGATCATGTGGGCTAGCAGCATGATATAGTAAACTCAGTGTACAACAATAATGTTTAAAAATTCATTTCTTTAATTCAGATTAATTAAAAAAGATTTCAAGACATATGTCATAGAGATGATTGATTATAGACATGTTCTGATCTAATTACATATTACGAAAAAGACACCATATAGCAAATACATATGGACGTAATACAAGAAGTTTATACATACACAATAGATACAAAAAACAAATATTTTCTGATTAATACAAATCTGAAAAAACGTACACATCAATGATACACAAACAGTGGCTACTAGATGGATCTTCTATGCGCGTTTCGGCGTACACTGCGCCTTCATCAGGAAAGCCACAAAATATCCTAGAAAGTGAAATTAAAACGTATAAAATACACTGAGTGTAAAGATAAACATATAAGATGGTCACTCACGTACCTTCACCAATTAGACAAACTTTTTTTACTCCACAAGTGAAAAAAGATGATGAATAAAAGGAAAAGACATAGTGTAAGATGCAAACAGAATACTAGAACCGTCACCTCGAGATCGAAAACCATAAGTGAAGGAATAGTAATAGAGTAATACACATGCATATTTTAGTTCTTCATTAGAAGGAAAAATGAGGAGAAAGACACTTAAGGTGTAAGAGTGCATCAGAAAGTAACAGACTATATTGATGCCTAACCCTTCTTCCGATGGGTAGGATTACCATAGGTGATATAAATGCTTACTCGGCAATGGTCATGTAGCGGGATCCGCAAAAGAAAAAGATCAAAGGGGACCCAAATCAAAAGGAATGTGTCACGGAATCTACAGATGAAACACAAATTATTGAATAAAGGCATGAAATAGAATAGGGCAAAATAATTATCTTGATAGCTGATGAAGATATTTACCCTGAGCGAGAAATACGTGTATATATGCCTCGGTGATAATCTTGTGGACACAAATTGGCTTATGCACAGATAAAGACAGTCTGAAAAAATGAAAGAGACACTACGGAAGATTAGAGATATAGGTAATTGCCTGAAAGAAATACCCATACGTAAAGTAATGGCGATAGGTACCTGATAAAAGCTGTGGATAATTATAAGATTCAAATCAATCGTGACGGATGGCTTATAGTGATAAAGTCCAAAAGATGACTTTATAGTATGTTTTATTCACGTCGCAGACGGAAAGATAAAGCTGATCCTAAAAATGGTAAACAATATATGAGAGTTACTAAGTTCAAAAGTTAAACTTGACACAAAGCGATATTAGGGTACTCTGCCATCTTAACATAAAGATACACAATAACAGGAGTTCAGCAAGAAGTGATGGAATCTCACCTGCTTACAATGTTTGGGACGAGAGGAGGACGACCTGCACTCGTGTGCCGACTAACAGGAACAAGAATGTTCCAAGGTGTAAATCGGCATACAGCGTGACATGCCACGGTCACCTGATGCTTATTGCAGAACGGGTGTGAAAAAGGCTAGACTGTGACCGCGTGTGTGGGTCACAAAACATGTTGTATGCGTAACGATAAAAAGAGACTGGTAGAAAACTCATTAGGGAAAAAGGAAGCTGACAGAAAGAACGTAACCGGATATGGAGTTTTCTGACGTCTTTGACTAGATGGACAAAGGATAAACTAGACCGTGACTGAGTATGTCGTCTCGGAATCATTTGGTATGAAAAAGAGACTAAATAAGGAACTCAACTGGTGAAAATAGTTAAAGGATGAAACGGACCTGGAATTTTAAGTAAAATAATATAAGAAAAGCAAGCATAACTCTAAGTAAAAATATTTTTATATAATGAAAAAATAATAATAACTAAACTGAAAATGGGGTGATGAAAGAACAAAACAGGAGGGAGGATCTTTAATAATGAATATTGAACTGTATAGCATTTTCCCAGGGTATTTCGTTGTTCAATCCACATTTGTGTGTATTCAAAGTGAAGATCCAAAAGACTTCTCTTTTTTTACGAATTTCGTTATTTCTGTTCTCATCCGTGGTCTCTATTTTTTCTAAGATGAGCCACTTAGTATCATCAGCTGTATGGCCTAGGTCGAGGTAATGTTTAACTAAAGGGGCAGTAAGTTTGGAAGTCCGAATTGCAGAACGATGTTCTGTGAGGCGGGTGGTGACTGAGCGAGAAGTCTCTCCTACATAGCCCAAATTGCAAGGGCATATAATAAGGTAGATTACGTTTTTGGTCTTACAATTCCATAATTCTTTGGCAAAAATCGTGTATCCATTGTGGACAAAGGTTTCACCTTCAATCACCGTGTCGCAGGACTTACAGGTAGAACATTTAAAGGTTCCTCGCACTGGTAAGATCCCATCAAGGGATTTCTGAACAAAGGGAGAGCCTGTGGTGAACCGCAAATGGACAATGATGTCCTTGATGTTCCTGTTGCGACGATGAGCAAACAATGATTTTGCAAGTTTTTGTTGTTGATTAGGGTCGCTGTTAATAATATGCCAATCCGAATTAATAATCTGTTTGATCCTCTCATTCATGGTGGAATGTTTGGTGACGCAAACAAGTTGCGTCACTTTAGGGTGGTTACTTGATTTCAGTAAGTTGTCTCTGTCATAAAAACTAGCCCTTTTGAAAGATTCTCTGACTAGGCGATGGGGGTATCCTCTGGCTATGAATTTAGCTTTCATTGCTGTAGCTTGTATGTCAAAATAGGATAAATTAGTGCAATTGCGCCGCAATCGCAAAAATTGTCCGAATGGGATACTCTGCTTTTGAGCTCGTGGGTGATTGCTATTAAAATGTAGGAGCGTGTTTCTGGCAGTTGGCTTAATGAAGAGGTCCACCTCTAAGACGCTAGAGTTGTGTCGAATCAAAATGTCTAAGAACTCAACTTGCTGCTGGCTAGTCTGCGCAGTAAACCTCAGATTGGTGTCAGCTAGGTTTAACCATTTCAGGAATTCTTGGAGATGTTCTTTAATGTCCGTCCAGATAAAAAAGATATCATCTATATATCTGGACCAGTGTAGGACTGGCTCAAAGAATGGAGCAATCTCATTATGAATACATTTGGATTCGAAAAGAGCCATGTAGATATTTGCTACTGATGTGCGACTGATGCTCCCATACTCACACACTTAGTCTGTTTGAAAATATGTTCATAAAAATAAATTCCCATTACACGTGACCTTTGTTGATTTAAATTCAGCCATCTATTTTGTTAATAGACCCAAACTCTGGATCACATTACGACACTTGGTAATCAACCGGTGTTCACTCATTTCCATAGAAGTCCATCATACCGCCACAACAGCCCGTGCTCTTTGCGGGCTGGTGGGAGAATGTAATGATATCTTAGAAATTCCATAAGGTGTGCATCAAGGTTGTGTTCAGTTCAGTTCAGAGGACTTTATTTCGATCACTATAGATCCAAAAAGTACAACATAGAACAAAGCACTTACAGACACAAATAAAAACATAAACATCTAAAATGCTTATTCACGGTCCATTACAATAGCAGCACAATAAAACAGTAAAAGTTACATTCTTAAAAGGACCAGAAATTCATCATAAAAATACTTTAAAAACAGCAATAAAAATCAGTAAATATCTTTGATAGTTTTAAAAGACATAGTCCACACAGAATAGTTCAAGTTACACAATACAGTTTAACGAGACCCTTCAATGAGGGGCAGCGTAAAGACTATCAAGGGAACACTTGGCACGTCTGATCCACATTGCCATTAGAAACTTGGCTGTACAGAATACAGTAATTCGAGATGTATCTGACTGCAGTATTCTGTGTGCCTCCTTGTGCTTTCTTACTCCTAAGTTTCTACAAAGTGGGGCTATCCATTTAACTCGAGACTGACTGTACCAGGGGCAGAAAAATAAAACATGCTCGATTGACTATAGTCCCCCTTGGCAACAGGTACAGTTTTAATCCACCCTGTCTCCTACTTTACACCATTTCCTTTTAAAGGGTTTTACAGGTAGGCAGACATACCTAAACTGTAGGTATAGTTTCCTTGCTAAAGGGGGTACAATTTCATCTATAGTATCCTCAAATGACGGTGTCGGTTTAAAATCAATGAAAGCAGCCGAAAGCGATCCTTTACAATTCATTATAAGTTCAGTCTCAGCAAAACCCAGTAAACCACTTTGAGGCTAGTTTTGTTAATCTGGAACAAGGTTTCTGGTTGAACCCAGTATGCGCCTAGACTTAACCTCTGTAACAGGTTCTTAAGGGTACGCAGCCACAGGATCTTGCTCACACATGTTGGTGTCATTAATTCACAGAGACCCACCCTATGAGACTCAAGTGCTGCAGTAGACCATAGCCGGTGCCAGAACATAAACACTCTAAGCTCAATTTTGTGAGTAATTTTTTTCTGGGCCAGATCTAGGTAGTGTGGAGTCAACAGGTTACTCACCGGAAGATTTAGCAGAGATCTAAAAAATGTATGTTCAATTACTGACAAGTGACTAGATTTTAAGCAACCCCACAGCTCCGCACCGTATAAAACTGCACCTAAAGCTTTGACATTATAAATCTTGATGTAGTTTTCCTGTGGATTTTTGCTATATTCGCCGTTTGTTGTATCAGGGATAGCTGTGCCCTTTCCATCTGTGGGACCCAACTTAAATTCTTTGTAAGTTTCATGCCAAGGTAATCAAACTCAGCCACTAACTCTAAGGGGGTGCCACCCACATACAGCTGCTTCTTACACAGTGGGGCCGATTCCGATTCGGGTCGGAAATCTCTCCGACCGAGCCGGACCCGGAGAGATTTCTGACCGAATCGGACCCTAGCAGCCCGACCGAACGAGTACGATGCGCACGTATGCCATTGGACTCGAGTCGGTCGAACTCCCATTGAAGTCAATGGGAGCCTGTCGTACAACGCGTACGCGGGCTCCCATTGACTCAATGGGTGCGAGGCGGACAAGGGCGCCCCCTACAGCGTGTACGCGGCGAAACGACGCACGCCATACACGCACAGGTAGGGGGGACCCATGGGTCCCCCCTGTGTGCGACTCGCGTGGCTACACGTACAGGGGGGTCCGACACGGACCCCCAAAGTACGGCTCCGACTGCTTCTTTGAGCCGGATGGCTCGAGTCGGTCGGACTGCTCGCGGCGCGCATCGTACTTGCCTGGCCGGGGAACGTCTCCATTGCGAGGTGCGCAGCGCATCCGTGCGAGTCGGTCAGTGCGGTTGGGACCCGCAAACGAGTCGGTCGGCGAATTCGCACGCGCTCGCATCGTACTCGCTCGGCCGGACGCACGTACGAATCGGTCGGGAATAAGGGCTCCGAATCGGATCCGGTTCAGCCGAATCCGATTCGGTGCCCTACCGGCCGAGATCGGAATCGGCCCCTTAGTTGTTAATCTGGAGGAAAAGAACATGCATTTAGTTTTGGAGCTATTTAGCTCCAGCCGCAGTTCCAGGCAAAATGCCTGGAAATCATTCAACAACTGTTGGAGCCCCTGAGGCGACTTAGAAATAAGCAGTGTGTCATCCACAAAAAGGAGAGCAGGGGCCCTCCGTCCTCCTATTTTTGGTGCGTCACACCCATCCCTGCTCAAGAACTTTATAACATCATTTATGTACAGGATAAACAAGGTGGGCGCTAATACGCACCCCTGTCTTACTCCTTTGTCAATATGGATAGCCTCCGTTAATGCCCCGTTCTCCCCCCACCTCACTTGAGCCAGACGGTCCACATGCAACCTTTTTAAAATATTCGGAAGGGGAGCCGAAACTCCCATTCCTTCTAGAACTTCACATAGTTTTGCTCTGGGGACCATATCAAAAGCGGCACGAAGATCAACAAAGGCAACATACAAGTTTCCGTTGTTGATAATCACTTCCCTCCAATAAATACAAGTGAAACGGAAGATTTGATCTATGGCGCTCACTTGTGGTCTGAAACCTGCCTGCCACTCTGAAATGATGTTCCCCCCATGAATCCAATCCTGGAGATGGACAAGCACCTGTTTGCAAAAGGTTTTCTGCAGGGAGTCCATGAGGCTGATAGGCCTGTAGTTCACTGGGAGTGCACGGTCCCCCTTCTTAAAGATGGTAACTATTTCTGCTAGCTTCCATGAATGGGGGATTTCCATGCCCGAAAGAATACTATTAGAGAGCAGATTAATATATGGACCCCAAATTTCTGGGTTTTCTCTGTATAGGTCGTTGGGTATCCTATCGGGCCCTGGGGCACATCCAGGAGCACAGGAATTAATTGCCTTTACAGTCTCACTAAGCGAGAATTGCAAATTATTGGTCTCAAATAGGGCACCACTAGCTGATGAGATACCGCTGTCATTCGCTTCCTATGCTTGTTTGAATACAGTTGACTGAAATCTGTTGCCCACTCTTCTGGTTGGATACAGAACTTGAGCATTGGTTTATTCCCATTTGAGGCCACAGTTGTAGCTTTCCAAAATTCTTTGGTGTTCTTATTAACCTGGGCCTCATGCAGGTTCAACCATAGCCAATCTTCCCACTCCCTCTTTGCATTTATAATCACTTTCCTGTGGAAGGCTCTAGATTTGGCAATCTCTGCTTGCGATCCGGTTTTAATAGAGGCAAGGAGCTCACCTTTAGCCACTCTACAAGCATTATTATACCAAGACTCGGGTTTTGGGCGTAGTTTCTCTTTTCTTCTTGACTTACCCAAGACATCCCTTATTTTCCCCCTAGCATATTGTGAGTTTTTGCCATTGCTTCATTCTCAAATCGCTAGGAAGTTTAGACAGATGTTCATAGTATGCAATAACAATTCCCTTGATGATATTGAGGGATGCGTGGTTTTTAACTACCCATTCCCACCTGATGGATCCAAGATTATTGGTGGGCTGAAGTTCTCCAATATCACAATTACCCCTGCTCCCATGGTGTAAAGTTGTTTTAATACATAGTGTCAGACTAAGGGCGTTGTGGTCGCTATCTGCTCGATCAATCACTTCTATGTCCTTGATGGCGGGTCAAAGGTCAACTTGTACCAGAAAGTAGTCTATTCTACTGCAATGGCCCGATCTATTAAAAGTAATTTTGCCCTGGTGATCTGAAGGACATCTACCATTAGTGGCTCTAAGGTCATGCTTGAGTGTTAATGCCAGCAACTGACCTGCTTTTGGGGACCATCTTACTTTAGGTAATTCTAAATGGGGTATACCCCATTGGTTGTCCATCTCACAAGTTAAATCATATGGAGCAGCAGCTAACGGTTCAAAGGTTGAGTTAAGATCTCCTGCCACCAAGGTACTGTCTTATGCCCCATGTTTCGGAAGCAGTTGCTCCAGTTGGTAAATGGTGGTAGTTTCTTCATTTCTACCCTCTACTCTATTGTATACATTGCATATTTCTAGAGATAGGCCAGAAGGAAACAGAATACTAAGTGCTAAGATGTCTTTTGAATCACAGGGCAGGATACTAATACTACATCGAAGCGTAGTTTTAATCCAAATGCCCAATCCCCTCTGAAGGCCTTCCCGTTGTAGTCTTAGTTGCTTCAACACAAAAAAATGTAAACCCATTTCTATAAAAAGGTGTAAGGCACCATGTTTCCTGAAATAGGCATATATCGAAGGTGTCAATGAATTTACCCAACTCAGCGTCAGGCAGTAATTTGACTATTCCTGCTACATTCCACGAAGCAATCCTTACCAGTGTTTCCGATGTTAATTCAACATCCAATGGTGTACAATTAGCGTTTGGGTTTCTATCAATAGGCACAGTATGGAATTTAGTTACCATCGGCATTTCCTGCCTATTTGAACAGTTACTAGAATGCCCTGGGTATATCTCCCTGACCTTAGGAACTTCCTCTTCTTGAGAGAGGTGTGTCAACAGGTTCTCTACCCCCATCTCATCATCAGCAAACAAGGTGCACAGGATCATAGGCTCCAGTCACTGGAGATCCCTACTAGCTCCACTAGTCTCTTCACCTGTCCCCCTATCTGGTTTAGCACAATGAGGTCTCAAGGGATCCCTACTAGCTCCACTAGTCTCTGCACCTGTCCCCCATCTGGCTTAGCACAATGAGGTCTCAAGAGATCTGTCAGGGCACAAAATTTAAGTTGGATGGTGGTATGTGCATTAGAGATTGTACAGGCTTCAATCGCCATGGGTCCCTCCACTAGGTCATTACTTACAAAAGAAACCCGAATTAGGTCTTGCATACCAACTGAGGTTGGGAGCCTTTCTACATTTAGGATATCGCTCCTGATGATCGAGTAGAAGTGTCTGATTTCTCGGAACCAGTAAGTGACTTTATTTATCAGGGACTCCTTATCTTCCCATGACCCGAAAGGCAATTTGGGAACATGAACAAGAAAAACATCTGCCCTAACACCACCCCCCCTCAAGGCCCCGCTTCTCGACCACCAAGATCTAGCAGGGGGGGTAACGTGTGGCCCCTGTTTCCCCCTCCACTGCTCCTTACTTACAACCCAGGGCTCTTCATACCACTTCCCTCCACACATCTCCTGAGGTGGCATCCATTCCCCACTGTTTCTCAGATTATTTTGCATCACAGGTAAGGCTGTGTGGGGTGGGACACCAATGTTTGGCGGTGGGCGGCACAGATCCAATGGCCTAGATGGATTGTTAGCTTTACCACAGTTCGTCTCAGGTCTACCCCCACCCTCTCCCCCCCCCTGCAACAACACATATGGGTTTTAGTATACCCCTCATCAAGGTTTCCCACAGTAGCAAAGAGGATTTTAACCTGCTCTTTTAGCTCTTTGATGACCTCCATCAAGCTCCGTAACATCATGACAGTCTCAATGTTCATACAATCTCTCCCTGTGGATGCGCATCTCTCTGTTTCACTGTCATCACTGCTCAATACAGAGTATCTATTACTACATTCTATCCTTTGTGTCTCTTGGGTTGCAGAGAGACTTTTGCGGCAAGCGAGATGTGACGAGCCCTCGTTCTCCTCGGGCATTAGCGCTTGGGAGTTCAAAAGCGGCTTTTCAAACATTTTGTGAAGTCGCTTTATTGGCACACTGGGAGGGACCGTTAAGCTTGAGTTTGTTGGTCCAGAGTTAGATGAAATAATGTCAGTGCACTCTGACAAGAGCAAATCAATTCTATTACATCGCTATCCACTTTCCTAATTGGCGTTTTTTTCCCCTTCAGTGCCCTAGGTGCCCCTTCCGTAGCCTTATGTTTTCCCATCTTGCCGAGCTAATGGTTTATCTCAAAGAAGTGGAAAAGATGTAAATGGGGAAAAAAAAAAAAAAAAAAATTAAAAAGAGGCAAACAAGTGTCCCGGATAGCCTTGAAGTCACAGTACCTGGTCTAACTGGATTAGCGTCCTCTTGGTTGTGTATCCACCTCTTATGTTGTGACATTCCTGGAGAAATCCAACATGGACGTCTCAAAATAGCTTTGTCCAAAAGTACCTATTTTACCTTACCCTGATGAGTCAGTCTTGATATCCTTAACTGAGAAAATTGATACAAAAGCTTACTGAAAAAGGTGGTACTTCTCTGGAGGAAAGGAGCTAACTGTTAACGTTTCTAATACAAAAGTTACGCCAATTAAATCTGATCACCCACTCTGTGGCAATGGGCTGGCCCTTCAAAGACTTTGATTAAGTATCTATTTGTTTTTATCATAACCTCGACTGGCACTCACATATAGGAAAAACAGCAGTTGTACTCAAATAATCTAATGCCGTTTTAATATTTGAAAACAAAATTGGTAGCCAACCACTAAATGTTAGTTTTTCAAGTGTACAGACTAAAATGTGGTTGAAGAAGCATTGTATGGCACAGAGATTTGGGCCTGCACTAAATTAAATGAACTGCAAGTAATACACAACAACTTCTTGTGCTCTTTGCTAAAGTTGGATGCTGGTACACCCTTGACCTCTCTGTATTTGGAGCTAGGTGTTAAAACACTTTCAGATATATTTGCCATGTATCCTGTATTATACCGCATATGATTAAATAGAAACCATCTTGCTAGTTCATATCTTAGATCTCTGCAAGAAGTAATCTCCTTAAAAAGAAACAATGGTATCCATTGAGCAAGGTATGTGACGGATCTGCGGAGATTGGTGGTGGTGGAGGGGGAGGGTGTTCCAGGCTTTGGCTGCGAGGTAGGAGAAGGACTTTCCTCCCGTTCTAATCTTGCTGATACATGGGCGCTGGCCAGGAAGAGCTTGGCTGATTGGAGGTGTCTTTTGGGTGCGTGGAATGAGAGGCGGCTGTTCAGGTATGCGGGTCCGGTGTTGTGAAGACCCTTATATGGTGGGTGAGGAGTTTGAAGGTTTTTCTTCTTTCGACTGGAAGCCAGTGGAGATCTCGAGGTGTTGGGTGATGTGACTGTGACAGGGGATGTAGAGGATCAGTCTGGCTGTGTCGTTCTGGAAAGTCTGGAGTTTGTGAAGGAGTTTCTTGTGGAATCCAGCAAAGAGAGCGTTGCTGTAGTCCAGTATGCTGCTGATGAGTGCGTGGCAGTTTTTCTGGATTCGGTTGGGAACATTCTGAAGGTCTTTTGAAGCATGCGGAGGGTGTTGAAGCAAGTCAAGGAGACGGCATTGATCTGGCAATTCATTGTCAGCGATGAATCTAGTATGATGCAGAGGTTTCGTGAGTGGTCCGTCGGGGTGGGAGGATTTCTGAGGGCAGAGGGCCACCAGGAGTTGTTCCATGCAGAGGGTGTGGAGCCAAGGATGAGGACTTCTGTCTTTTCTGAGTTGAGTTTCAGGCAGATGTTTTTCATCCAGGTGGCAACGGCTTTCATCCCTTCTTGGAATTTGTGTCTGGTGTTGTTTGGTTCATTGGTGAGGGAGAGGATCAGCTGAGTGTCATCAACGTATGAGACAATGTTGAGCCCGTGGTTCCTGCCGATGGTTGCGAGAGGGGCCATGTATACTTTAAAGAGGGAGGGGCTGAGGAAGGAGCCCTGGAGCACTCCACTTTTGGTCTCTGTCGGTTCTGAGATGTAGGGAGGGCGTCTGACCCGCTGAGTTCTGCCGGTGAGGAAGGAGCGGATCCAGTCGAGGTCCTTGCCACAGATGATGGCGTCGTGGAGTCTGGTGGCTAGGGTGCGGTGGGAGACAGTGTTGAATACAGCAGAGAGGTCCAGGAGGATGAGGGCTGTCGCTTCACCCTGGTCGAGGAGGGAGCGGATGTCGTCGCTGGTGGCGAGCAGGGCGGTTTCGGTGGTGTGATTGCTTCGGAATCCAGATTGGGAGATGAGGATTAGTAGTCTATAGTGCAATATCACCTCAATCAGGCCCAATACCACTAGAACAGTCAACAAGGTATATTGGCCCTATGAGCTTAGTAGCATAACTGAAACCAAAAGTAGTTCCCTATCTGGCTATCCAAACTTTTCCATGTGCAAGCCTTACCTCAACAAGTTGACGCCATAGGCACAATGCACTTCATACATAAAATTTAGACTTGCATCTTGTAAGTAATGACTTTTGTAACTGTAGTTCACGAAGCAAAGATACTACATTGCACTCTATGCTTTTTTGCACCAAAACTCAAGTGTGTAGCTGTGGCGGCTGCGGAAATTAGAAAGTAGTAGGGTGTAAACACCTTCATCAGTTTTATGACTGGGTGAATGGAGTCAGAGCATTGGAAACACAAGAGTGAATCTTCATGAAACACAAACAAGCCCTCCTCTCACTGACCTGAATGACGGTGGTTCAAGAGGCTGCAATGCCAGCTCAGGCCAGCTAGGTAGACTCACAATGGCATTGCACCAGCGTTGGTAAGAGACAGCCTGTAGTCCTTGCTGGTATGACCTCTTTCTGCCAGCTGAATCCTCTATTGGAAGGCAGGCTAGAGGTTCCTTGAAGCCCCTTCACTCACGCTGCATACTGCCGCCTTAGCTTTGGGAGAAGAGCGAAGCTGCAGAAGTAGACCTAGAGGCCATGAAGGAGGGATTAATGGATTACTCTCCATATGTACTGCACGTGCAAGGCACTCACTGAAGAAGGAAGTGGGTTGTGGCCTGTATGTTATAATGTTATGTTCATGCTTCTTTAACGATGATGCAACTGTTGAAGTGTGATGGATCCAATAAACACACTGTAGTAGGTAAATCCAATCCTTATTTATTTAAGTATTTGTGATCCAAAGTGAAGAGCCCATCCACAAGCGTCTGCCGAGTTCTGCTGTTCCAAAGTTGACCGCCTAATGGACAACTGTCCTACAAGGCTGGAACACAGAAGATGGGAGCCCGCTTGTAAGATCCACTTACAGGTTACATGACACATAAGAATGTAGAACGATGAATGCAGAACAACAAAATTACCTCATAGTGAGAATATCATACCCCTCCCCCTTAAGAAAAACAAAACAACCAAACAAAAAAAAGGAAAAAACAAAAGATACATACATGTTCAAAAAAGGTTTTAAAAAAAGGCCAATATATCTGCATTACATATCAGATTCTTTCAGGTAACTTGTTTTCTTTTTAGATAGTCTTCCACTTCTGGTAGTGTAATCACTATCAGAATTACACCCGCTGCTGGCACAATCATCCATAGTTTCTAGAACATTAGAACCTTGCAATAACCTACTGTTGTAATAAAGGATAAGTAGTCCAGGTAAGTTTCCAAGTAGATTTATTGTAAGTTAGATGTTACAAGGATGAGAGCCCCACCAGGAGCAGCCTCACTGCTGCTCAGCCCATCTCCAACTGACCCTCACACACACGAACATTCCATTCACCAACATTCTCTCACACAGACACTCACGCTGAGCAGCAGCAGTATAACACATCCCCTTTCTTTGTAATGGAAAAGAAGGGATTCTCAAAAGGCATAAGAAACATTGGAAGAAATACATAAGATGACAACTTTCTAAAGCATAGCATGAAAAATTAAAGATGGAACATTCATGCAAAGAAATGAATAAGGGAGGGAGAAACATAACACAAGTACAAAGACTCATGCACACCATCCTCCTTTCTATCGCAAAACAACCCAAACACTCCCACACCACAGACTACAGACCAACCCAAGTACTAGGATCGTGCAAGCTGGCCAGGCAAACACGAGAAGCACAAGAGAACCAACAATAAAAGTGTGAAAGAAAACTAACCAATGATAATAAAAAAAGAAAATAAGCAGGTGTGGAAAATAACCAAACAGAACACAGTAACAAGCACAATAATAAGAGAAACTTCCCCCAACAACTCAAGTTGAGGTGTGATGTGTGGAGGGGGCTTCACACAGAATCAAGGGAAGACCCAACGCAACCCTGATGTGCGAGGGAAAAACCCAAATCAAGCAAGGAAATCCAAGGGAGTAATACATATGCAAGCAAGCAGTAACCTGGAAATCACGTAAGTAAATGTACATAAAGTAGGCATACAAAACAAGTAAAGATCACTCCGATCACCAACAATAACCTCCACCCAAACATAAGGTTGGGTTGTGATGTGTGGCAAGGACTCCACACAGAACCAAAACATCCGTACAACAGTGGGTGCTATACCAAACTAACCCATAACCAACGTGGGAGAAAGCAATACCAGGAGCAAAAGCATGCAAAAACGCATGACACAAATCATGATAAATCCTGTAACCAAAGGCGTACTTGGTAGCAAACTTAGCAAAATTGTAGAATAGCAAACTAGGTGTGGTAGGAAATGCCACACAGTACAGTGCAAAACGCAGGAAATTCAGAAGTAGGTGTGGCGTAAAATACCACACGTTATAAATGCCCCAAACAAAAGCTGGGGTGGAAGGTGTGGGAAAATCACACGGTACCAATAGGAACTGCAGAAATGCACCCAACACAGGAAAGGTGTGGGCAAGCACCACACTGTAGCGCGACATGCAGCAACAGCAGAGGTGTATCGAAGTAACTGAAAAACAGAATGGGGCCAGAAATAATCAAGGAAACCCTGCATACTATAATAAATGATAAACATTTCTGAAAAAGAACAATGAAAAACATAGCACACAAGCATCACAGCAATAACAAACAATGTGCAGCGCAAGAGTATGTAATAACAACAGCATGTAGTGATGTAAGTGTAGATTGCCCAGCACATCAGCCCTTGCAGAGGTAAGGTAGTGGTCTGTAAACACATTGGGAAGAATAGCGAAGCAAGTCAATTCACGAATCAACTCTTAAAAGAATGTAAAGAGACTCCCCTTAAAGGTTTATGTAAATTGCAGGTTGACGCTGAGTTGACGCATATAGCGTAGTGGCAAAGTTGAAGTACAAGAAGGCACAGCCAGATGAGCGACGACTCACCCGAACACGAGGCAAGTAAGCTGATTGTACAATCACAGAATGTTTGCGCAAAACAGTACCTGTAGTGAAGGAAAAGAAACAGCCGCACCGATGTCTTTGGAAGCAGTGCACAGCATATTAGACGATGGCGGCACGTAGGAAGAAGAACACTGAAGCAGGCACACACGTTGCCCTTTAGGTAGATAACTTCACTAAACTTTATTGAGAAGCACAGCACGTGGTTGGCAGAACATGTAATGTGCTGGGAACTGCACATAAGCTAATGGTGAAGGCCAAACTTAAGATGGCGGCACTTTTTCAGACGTGGTTGCAGGGTGGCCCTCGGAGGGCTAGTGCACCAAAACGTCCCAGAGCAGGCAGACAGGCAGAGGGAGAAACGAACGTCACAAAAGGTCCCATGGAGCTGCGCATCATGCAGGTAAGATTTCACGCGCTGGGTGTGTGCGCGCTGTAGATAGCTCGTGCTACTATTTTTAAATAAATGGGGAAACATTGGCTCCTGTGGAATAATAATATAGTATTTCTAATGAAATTCTGCACAATGGCAATATACAGGGTTAGTAGGATGTCAAAAAGAAAGCTGGCCACTGACACTGAGGGTATAGTCAATGTGATTTTTTTTTTTTTCGTTTATATAATAAATAAATGAAATAAACAATATATACATAAGGCTTGAGAATCACAATATGATTATACAACAAACAATGATTACAAATAGTGAACGGTGTCCCAGTGAAAAAAACATTGGAACCTAAACTAATAGTGACATAATACGTGACATATGTACAAGGTTTCACTTGAAAACATTTTGGCGACCATTAAATAAATCAAAATCAGTTGGACAACACTTTATACAATCATAAGTGTTTGATAATAGTTCGCCTTTGTTAATTGTCGACGACGTTTCGACCCTATCTGAAGTACAGGGTCTCTTCAGGACCTAAAGGATGGAGGGACACCTAAAAGAAATGGGAGGATACTGTCAGTGTGTGGCCAAGGCAGTGACTTACAAAATTGGAGGTAGAGGCTTCTGAAAAGGGAGGGAGCGTACCTGAGGGGAGGCCTGCACTGCCTAATGTGAAAAGCAGTGTCACCGTGAAATAAGTGAAGAAAAAACTCACAGGGACCCGGCCGGGCACTGTGAAAGGTAATAAATGCATAATAGTTAGATCAGTGTACAATGGCATGGCTAATGTTTAATAGTAGATTCAAGATGTAGTAGCATGGATAATGTTTCTAACAAGAACAAGCCACAAGAACTTACCCCTTGTGAGGGTAGTGTTAGGCAGAAAGGATGGCAGGGCCTGGATATCTCAGCGTTACTCGGGGCACTTGATATTCTCAAGGTACAAGAACTGTATGTAAAAAACGAAAATGTCTATTAACTATTTTTAAATAGGCACACGACGGTTGAAAAACGCCCGCTTTAGCAAAGTCTCAGCAGCGCTTCCCAAATAATGGACAGAAATTGACTCACCAGACAAGCACTTGACGGTGTTGCATATTTTAAAATGAAAGGCAGTCTGGTAACTGGTAAAAGTATTTCCATAAAAACGCAAATAAATAGTTCAGCAGGGGAAGAAGTATAAAGATAGGGTCTTCACCATTACGACAACAGTAGGGCAGAGTATATCTCCAGGGCAGATGGCAATGAAAGAAGGTTGTAACTTAAGAGACCTCTGGGAAACTTCACCAGCGGGAGGCACTTTCCCTGAGAACCGGCACAGTTGAAATAAATACGATGAGAACTGGCACAACGGGGTAAAGGCACAAGTAGGAATGGCGGTCACAGGGTAACTTGGAAGTAACTGAAAACAAGGAGAGTGGAACTAGTTACTCCTCAGGGAAATTCCGCATATGGGAGGCGCTCTGCCGATATAGCAGTACAGGGAGACCTCATCAAAGGCAGCAGGAAGGAGGAGCTGGTAGACTTAAGTTGTAACTAGCACGTTTGGGTTGTGACAGGGCAGGAGGCCAAGCAGGTAACAGGACAGGCAGGTAGAAGGAACTGGAAGCTCATCAAGGAAACTGCACTTCTGGAAGCACTGTCCCAAAGTGGCAGGACAGGGACAACAGTCCCTAAGGAGCAGGAGAGGAAGCAGGAAAGTGGAGCAGGGACTGGCACATTAATGTTGGAACTGGCACCTTTGGGTTGTGGGCGACCGATGGGGTGGTCACTGGTGGGGCTTTGGGTGCCAGATTCATCAAGTTCCTCTTCAATTTCTTCAGTTTCAATTCACTTACTTCAAGCTTGACAGGTTTCAGTCCAATATGGTGGCACACGTAGGTTCTTCCTTCTTAAATCGTCACCAAAATATGTTGGAATAAAGGATAAGTAGTCCAGGTAAGTTTCCAAGTAGATTTATTGTAAGCAAGATGTTATAAGGTTGAGAGCCCCACCAGGAGCAGCCTCACTGCTGCTCAGCCCATCTCCAACTGACACTCACACACACGAACATTCCATTCACCAACATTCTCTCACACAGACACTCAGGCTGAGCAGCAGCAGTATAACACCTACTATTGGTGAAATTTACTCTTGATGTGTCACAAAGGTTGTCAATGACGGTACAGGACTGAGTGTGACCAGCAGACAAATTTCCACCAAAAACGATCTGTGCTGGGCGTAGCAACAGGTTACACTGAGGTTGCAATTTACTCTTCACCACAGAGCTTTGAAATTCATTCAGAGTTACGAGATTTATTTTTGCCCACCAACGTCCATCTTCCAATTGAATAAAATAGCGTGCAACCTTAGAAATTTGAAGGACGCAAGAACTTGAAATTCAATCTTAGATTTTGGTCTCATATCCTTTAACATGACCCAAGCCCGATATTGATTTCTTTACAAAGCACACGTTTGTTGGAATCGTGATAGATCTTCATCCTTTACTGAGCAGCTTTTGCCCTAGATCTAACCCTATCCAGATCCACATGTCCCTGAACATATGTATCAGATTTGTTCCCCAACTAAGTTGGAAACAAACCAGTGCAAGATTACCTGCCACACAAAATGTGAAATGGAAAAACTCCAGTAGTAGTATAAGAGGTATTATGATATGCTCATACTTTCCTTTGGACAAAATCCTTCACATACTGGCCCTCTCAATAGCACCATTAGCTTGTGGCATGTACAATGCAATGTTGTGGTGTTTGATGCCCCTCTTTTTAAAAATAACTCCATCATTTCAGAAATTAACTGGACACTGTTGTCAATAACCAGTTCTTCAGCATAGTCTTTCAGAGTAAAGATTTTTTCCAAAAATTTAATAACAACACTAGGGGTGGTTTCTGCCACAACAAAATCATAGCAAATCCACTTTGAAAAGTAGTCTTTGAGCACTGTTAAGTACTTAGACCCATCCAGCAAAACCAATATAGGTCCGGCGAAATCTAGAGCAACTTTAGACAATGGGGCCTGAGGCAAAGGCATGGAAATGAGCGGGGTATCACTCACTTTCCAATGCTTGTTGGACATGATACATTCTTGACACGCATCCACAAATTTGTCCTCATCTCTGTCCATGTATGGCGACCAAAAACAGATTCTTAAGGATATCTTTGTGGCAGCAGATCCTAAATGTCCTCTATGTGCTAAATCTATATTTTTTTCCCTCAAAGTAATGAGTACTACGAATTTCGCAGCACGTAATAATGTACTTGACTCCACAGTAAGCTGATCAGAGAGTTGACTAAAACAATACATATCGCCCTGAAGATGTTTCACACTTGGCCATCCTTGTTGGGCAAATTAGTTAACTTCCACCATACTCCTGAATGGGAAAACGGATAAACAGTCTACTCTAGCATTGGTGCTACAAGGAATATATCTAACAAGAAAATTATGTAATTTTGACAATATTCTAATAAATTGTGACAATGCTGAGGATGTTCCTTTGTCTCCTAAAAAATAAATAAGGGGTTTGTGATCAGTGCTTAGAACAAATTCGGTGCCCCACACGTAGGTCCTAAATTTTTCAATTGCCCAAGCGCATGCAAGTACCTTCCTTTCAATAGTACTGTACCATCTATCCACATCAGATAACACCCTGGAGGAAAAGCCAATAGTGGCCTCCATTCCATCTAGACATTGACACAAAGTGGCACCAAGACCCACCGCACTAGCATCCACTGTTATAATGCATTGCTGACCACTAATGCAGGATTCAAAGCCTGGACTTTAGTTAATAAATCCTTAATCTCCAAAAAGACTTTTGGTTCATCCAGATCTCACACAAATTTTTCTTATTTTCTAAGCATCCTTTTCAGTGGTTCCACAGGAGTGGCATATCCACAAACAAATCTGGAACAATAATCACTTAATCCTAAAAAGGATTTCAATTCCTCTTTACTGCTAGAAGGAGAAACCTCCCTAAGTGCTTTAAGCAAGTCTTCCTTGGGTTCAACACCATGAGCAGTTATGTAGTGTCCTAAGTACATAACACTGCTGGTGACAAATTTGCACTTATCCTTTGACACTGTCATACCATGTTTGCATAATATTTCTAACACTGTGTTTAAAATGCGATTATGTTCAGACACAGTTTTTGCACATGTAGGAATATCGTCTTGAAAGGCTAACATGCCAGGTACATCCTTGAAGAGGGTAGACATAAGAATTCAAACTACACTAGCCGCACTAGCCAAACCAAATGGCAAATGCAAGTATTTGTAGGCCCAAAATGGTGTAATAAATGAGGTGAGTGCTTGTGACTCTTCTTTGAGAGGTACGTGGTGGTAGGCTGCCTTTCAGATTGATGTTACTAAAGATTTTAGCCCCCTCCGAGGTAGATAGCAGTTCACCTATTTTTGATAAAGTGTAGCAATCAACTATGATATTCTTATCATCGGTTCAATAATCTTTTCCTTACACAACTGATCAAGATGTTTCCTCAAATCCCCCCTAAAGGATAAAGGAACATCACTCACTTTGAGCTTAACCGGTACTGCATCAGGTTTCAAATTAATTTCATGCTCAAACCCTTGGACAGTGCAGTCATCCAAAAAACTGTTGGATATTTAGAAATTATATGTTCAATATTATTTTAATTGGTTTCAAGAGACATAACTGGAACATTTGTGCCTGGTCTTAAAACAATCCCCAATCTCCCTTGATCAATCCAGCCCGTGATGTCCCAGCATTCGCATACATTTTTTGTAAATATCTCCCTGCAAGAGAAATTTAATATATCTTCAAAAAACCTTATTGTCTCTATTTCAGACTCACCATAGGCAATGGCTCTTGTGTTAGCTTTTGTAAGTAAGGTATTGCAACAATGTAACTTGAAAGAACATTCTGATAACATAGTGACAGGTGAACCATTGATCTAGCGCGAAGAGGCCAGGGTTCGATATTTTTACACACAAAACTGAATCTTTCAATGGGCCCATATACCTTTATCCAAATACGATTATTTGGATTTCCCTTGGCCAATTTCCCGCTGGAAGGGTTTTTAGTTCTATATAATTCCACAAATTCTGATTAGTTATTTCTAGGCCTGGGCGGAATTTGCGTAGTCGCGGTACGCAAAGTTCTGCGAAGATGTAAAAAATCTCCGCGAGCTACGCAGAATTCCGCGAGCACGCGGAATTGCTTGTTCCGCTCGTTCGTGATGCGTTTTTCCTGTTCGGGGACGCTGTTTGCGTGCTCGGGGGGAAATATCTCGCGAACTTGCCCATGCGGTCGCCAATTGGCGCAGCCATCTTGTTTCACTTGTCCCGCCCGTTCGCGATGCGTGTTTCCTGTTCGCGAACGCGGATGTCCGATGGCGCGTCCGAATGACGTGTTCGCAATCGCACACTCTCGCGGAATTGCGCGGCCGGCTACCAAAATCTCGTGGCGCACGCGAACGGATAGGAAAACTCGCCGGCGAACGCAGGGATCCCGGTAAGTCGCTCCCGCGTGCGCGAACACGCATTTTGAAAGCGCAAACAAGGAAAAAATTCCGCTACGCCACGGATCGTGGAATTTTCGGCAATTCCGCGTTCTCCACGGAACGCGGAATTGCCAAAATTCCGCAAATTCCGCAAGCGGAGCGGATTTTACCGCCCAGGCCT
>CAWUFW010025633.1:0-42416 GCA_963921515.1 Calotriton arnoldi
ACTACATATGTAAAAAGCAGTATATATGTGTGTTAGAGTATTTAAATGGCTATAAGTCAGAGTGTGTTATTGTGAGAGTGGCTGTATGGATGCGTGTGTGCTTGTATCAGTTATTGTATAAGAGCGTAAGAATGTGCTAGTATTTGTATGAGTAAGTGAGCTGGTGTGTGTATAACTGTATAGGTGAGTAAATGGGTGTGTGATTAATTTTTTGCATGACTGACTAGGTGTGTGAGTACCTCTATGGATGAGTGGCGGTGTGTGAGTATTTATATAGGTGTATGAGTGCATATGATAGTCCTGTACTGAGTGACTGTAAGTATGAGTGACTGTACAGGTGAGTGAGTGGATGTGTGTGTAGACCTAAGAATCAGTGAGTGGGTATGTAGTTTTTGGTGTTGGAGTGTCTATGGTTTTGAGAATGGCAGTCTGTAATTTAGAGTGGGTGTATCAAAAGTTATATTAGGGTGTGAGAAGATGCATGAAATTATCACATGGATGATGTCATCAGTGATGTCATTTGAGATGTCATCAGTGATGTCATCAGTGATGTCACTGACCATGTCATGAGTGATGTAATATGTGACGTCATCAGCAGTGCATTGCGGGCGCGAGTTATAGTTAGCTGAACTAACTATAACAGGGGAATTTCATGGGTTTTGTACGAGTGCAATGTCCAACTAACTATAACTGTCCCTAAAACCTATGGTTTTTTCAGTGAATTTCAAAGGTTTTTTAAATGCTAATTTCTAACTATAACTTGTCTGAAACCTATGGTTTTTTCAGTGAATTTCAAAGGTTTTTTAAATGCTAATTTCTAACTATAACGTGCCTGAAACCTATGGTTTTTTCAGTGAATTTCAAAGGTTTTTTAAATGCTAATTTCTAACTATAACGTGCCTGAAACCTATGGTTTTTTCAGTGAATTTCAAAGGTTTTTTAAATGCTAATTTCTAACTATAACGTGCCTGAAACCTATGATTTTTTAAGTGAATTTCAAAGGTTTTTTAAATGCTAGTTTCTAACTATGCCAACAGAGGTAGGACATGTGAAGAAAGAAGAAAAAACACACAGAAAGAAGCAAAAGATGTGCAGAAAGAACCAACAGAGGAGCAGAAAGAGGCCTTGTTGCAAAATCATCCTGTGCCCACAACTTTTTCAGACGGGTACTGGTGGTAACTGACTCTGACTAACCAGAGCCAGTGCGCGTTTGCACAGTGGTGAAGGGAGGGGGGGCCTGAGGTGACATGTGTGCAAACGCGCCCGTGGCGCGTTTTAAGTTGCGGGATTAAGTCCCCTTGAATCCTGAGGGTACCTGGGGCCCAACTAGCCCCCAGGTACCTACAGTTAGGACCACAGAGCTGAGTTGCAGAGAGGCGTTCCGAGGCCACGCACCTTTTTCACCTCTCTGCAACGCAACTCTGTTGTGCTTACTGAAGGTACCTGGTGGGCTAGTTGGCCCCCAGGATTCAAAGGGAATTAACTCCCCAACTTAAAACGCACCACAGGGCGTGTTTGCGCACATGTCACCTGAGGCCCCGCCCCTCCTTTCACCACTGTGCAAACGCGCCCCGTGGCGCATTTTAAGTTGGGGGATTAGGTCACCTTGAATCCTGAGAGTCCCTGGGGCCCAACTAGCCCACCAGGTACTTCCAGTAAGCACCACAGGCCTGCGTTGCAACGCCTGTAACAAATTGTGCAGTTGTGTTTAGGTAGTGAAGAGGGTCGTGCTGGGGGTAGTGTTTTAGGGTTTAGGGTAGTGCAGTGGTGTTTGTGTAGTGTAGGGGGTCATGCTGGGGGTAGATTTAGGGTTTAGGGTAGTGCAGTGGTGTTTGGGTAGTGTAGGGAGTCGTGCTGGGGGAGTGTTTTAGGGTTTAGGGTAGTGCAATGGTGTTTGGGTAGTGTAGGGGGTACTGCTGGGGTAGTGTTTTAGGGTTTAGGGTAGTGCAGTGGTGTTTGGGTAGCGTAGGGGGTACTGCTGGGGGTAGTGTTTTATGGTTTAGGGTAGTGCAGTGGTGTTTGGGTAGTGTAGGGGTTCGTGCTGGGGGTAGTTTTTTAGGGTTCAGGGTAGTGCAGTGGTGTTTGTGTAGTGTAGGAGGTCGTGTTTTAGGGTTTAGGATAATGCAGTGGTCTTTGGGTAGTGTAGGGGGTTGTGCGGGGGTAGTGTTTTAGGGATTAGGGTAGTGCATTGGTATTTGGGTAGTGTAGGGGGTCATGCAGGGGTAGTGTTTTAGGGTTTAGGGCAGTGCAGTGCAGTGGTGTTTAGGTAGTGTAGGGGGTCGTGCTGGGGGAGTGTTTTAGGGTTTAGGGCAGTGCAGTGGTGTTCGGGTAGTGTAGGGGGTCGTGCTGGGGGAGTGTTTTAGGGTTTAGGGCAGTGCAGTCGTGTTCGGGTAGTGTAGGGGGTCGTGCTGGTCGGAGTATTTTAGGGTTTAGGGTAGTGCAGTGGTGTTCGGGTAGTGTAGGGGGTCATGCTGGGGGTAGTGTTCTAGGGTTTAGGGCAGTGCAGTGGTGTTCGGGCAGTGTAGGGGGTCGTGCTGGGGGTGGTGTTTTAGGGTTTAGGGCAGTGCAGTGGTGTTCGGGCAGTGTAGGGGGTCGTGCTGGGGGTGGTGTTTCAGGGTTTAGGGCAGTGCAGTGATGTTCGGGCAGTGTAGGGGGTCGTGCAGGGGTGGTGTTTCAGGGTTTAGGGCAGTGGTGTTCGGGCAGTGTAGGGGGTCATGCTGGGGGTGGTGTTTCAGGGTTTGGGGCAGTGCAGTGGTGTTCGATCAGTAAAGGGGGTCATGCTGGGGGTGGTGTTTCAGGGTTTAGGGCAGTGCAGTGGTGTTCGGGCAGTGTAGGGGCGGTGCAGGGGTGGTGTTTCAGGGTTTAGGGCAGTGCAGTGGTGTTCGGGCAGTGTAGGGGGTGGTGCAGGGGGTGGTGTTTCAGGGTTTAGGGCAGTGCAGTGGTGTTCGGGCAGTGTAGGGGGTCGTGCAGGGGGTGGTGTTTCAGGGTTTAGGGCAGTGCAGTGGTGTTCGGGCAGTGTGGGGGCGGTGCAGGGGGTGGTGTTTCAGGGTTTAGGGCAGTACAGTGGTGTTCGGGCATTGTAGGGGGTGGTGCTGGGGCTGGTGTTTCAGGGTTTAGGGCAGTGCAGTGGTGTTCAGGCAGTGTAGGGGGTCGTGCTGGGGCTGGTGTTTCAGGGTTTAGGGTAGTGCAGTGGTGTTCGGGCAGTGTAGGGGGTCGTGCTGGGGCTGGTGTTTCAGGGTTTAGGGCAGTGCAGTGGTGTTCGGGCAGTGTAGGGGGTCATGCTGGGGCTGGTGTTTCAGGGTTTAGGGCAGTGCAGTGGTGTTCGGGCAGTGTAGGGGGTCTTGCTGGGGCTGGTGTTTCAGAGTCTAGGGCAATGCAGTGGTGTTCGGGCAGTGTAGGGGGTCTTGCTGGGGCTGGTGTTTCAGGGTTTAGGGCAGTGCAGTCGTGTTCGGGCAGTGTAGGGGGTCGTGCTGGGGGTGGTGTTTCAGGGTTTAGGGCAGGGTAGTGGTGTTCGGGCAGTGTAGGGGGTCGTGCTGGGGCTAGTGTTTCAGGGTTTAGGGCAGAGCAATGGTGCTCAGGCAGTGTAGGGGGTTGTGCTGGGGGTGATGTTTCAGGGTTTAGGCCAGTACAGTGGTGTTAGGGCAGTGTAGGGGGTCGTGCTGGGGGTGGTGTTTCAGAGTTTAGTGCAGTGCAGTGGTGTTCCGGCAGTGTAGGGGGTCGTGCAGGGGGTGGTGTTTCAGGGTTTAGTGCAGTGGTGTTCGGGCAGTGTAGGGGGTCGTGCTGGGGTGGTGTTTCAGGGTTTAGGGCAGTGCAGTGGTGTTCGGGCAGTGTAGGGTGTCGTGCTGAGGGTGGTGTTTCAGGGTTTAGGGCAGTGCAGTAGTGTTTGGGCAGTGTAGGGGGTCGTGCAGGGGTGGTGTTTCAGGGTTTAGGGCAGTGCAGTGGTGTTCGGCCAGTGTAGGTAGTCTTGCTGGGGGTGGTGTTTCAGGGTTTAGGGCAGTGCAGTAGTTTTCGGGCAGTGTAGGCGGTCGTGCTGGGGCTGGTGTTTCAGGGTTTAGGGCAGTGCAGTGGTGTTCGGGCAGTGTACGGGGTTGTGCTGGGGCTGGTGTTTCAGGGTTTAGGGCAGTGCAGTGGTGTGCGGGCAGTGTACGGGGTTGTGCTGGGGCTGGTGTTTCAGGGTTTAGGGCAGTGCAGTGGTGTTCGGGCAGTGTAGGGGGTCATGCTGGGGGTGGTGTTTCAGGGTTTAGGGCAGTGCAGTGGTGTTCGGGCAGTGTAGGGGGTCGTGCTGGGGCTGGTGTTTCAGGGTTTAGGGCAGTGCAGTGGTGTTCGGGCAGTGTAGGGGGTCGTGCTGGGGGTGGTGTTTCAGGGTTTAGGGCAGTGCAGTGGTGTTCGGGCAGTGTAGGGGGTCTTGCTGGGGGTGGTGTTTCAGGGTTTAGGGCAGTGCAGTGGTGTTTGGGCAGTGTAGGGGGTCTTGCTGGGGGTGGTGTTTCAGGGTTTAGGGCAGTGGTGTTCGGGCAGTGTAGGGGGTCTTGCTGGGGGTGATGTTTCAGGGTTTAGGGCAGTGCAGTGGTGTTCGGCAGTGTAGGGGGTCTTGCTGGGGGTAGAGTTTCAGGGTTTAGGGCAGTGCAGTGGTGTTCGTGCAGTGTAGGGGGTCGTGCTGGGGGTGGTGTTTCAGGGTTTAGGGCAGTGCAGTAGTGTTCGGGCAGTGTAGGGGGTCGTGCAGGGGGTGGTGTTTCAGGGTTTAGGGCAGTGCAGTGGTGTTCTGGCAGTGTAGGGGGTCATGCTGGGGGTGGGGTTTCAGGGTTTAGGGCAGTACAGTGGTGTTCGGGCAGTGTAGGGGGTCGTGCAGGGGGTGGTGTTTCAGGGTTTAGGGCAGTGCAGTGGTGTTCGGGCAGTGTAGGGGGTCGTGCTGGGGCTGGTGTTTCAGGGTTTAGGACAGTGCAGTGGTGTTCGGGCAGTGTAGGGGGTCTTGCTGGGGGGATGTTTCAGGGTTTAGGGCAGTGCAGTGGTGTTCGAGCAGTGTAGGGGGTCTTGCTCGGGGTAGTGCTTCAGGGTTTAGGGCAGTACAGTGGTATTCGTGCAGTATAGGGGGTTGTGCTGGGGATGGTGTTTCTGGGTTTAGGGCAGTGCAGTAGTGTTCGAGCAGTGTAGGGGGTTGTGCAGGGGGTGGTGTTTCAGGGTTTAGGGCAGTGCAGTGGTGTTCGGGCAGTGTAGGGGGTCGCGCTGGGGGTGGTGTTTCAGGGTTTAGGGCAGTGCAGTGGTGTTCGGCCAGTGTATGGGGTCATGCACGGGGTGGTGTTTCAGGGTTTAGGGCAGTGCAGTGGTGTTCGGGCAGTGTAGGGTGTTGTGCTGGGGCTGGTGTTTCAGGGTTCAGGGCGGTGCAGTGGTGTTCAGGCAGTGTAGGGGGTCGTGCTGAGGCTGGTGTTTCACGGTTTAGGGCAGTGCAGTGGTGTTCGGGCAGTGTAGGGGGTCGTGCTGGGGCTGGTGTTTCAGGGTTTAGGGCAGTGCATTGGTGCTCGGGCAGTGTAGGGGGTCGTGCTGGGGGTGATGTTTCAGGGTTTAGGGTAGTGCAGTGGTGTTCGGGCAGTGTAGGGGGTCGTGCAGGGGCTGGTGTTTCAAGGTTTAGGGCAGTGCAGTGGTGTTCGGGCAGTGTAGGGGGTCGTGCAGGGGCTGGTGTTTCACGGTTTAGGGCAGTGCAGTGGTGTTCGGGCAGTGTAGGGGGTCGTGCTGGGGCTGGTGTTTCAGGGTTTTGGGCAGAGCAGTGGTGTTCGGGCAGTGTAGGGGGTCATGCTGGGGGTAGTGTTTCAGGGTTTAGGGCAGTGCAGTGGTGTTCGGGCAGTGTAGGGGGTCGTGCTGGGGGTGGTGTTTCAGGGTTTAGGTTAGTGGTGTTAAGGCAGTGTAGGGGGTCTTGCTGGGGGTGATGTTTCAGGGTTTAGGGCAGTGCCGTGGTGTTTGGGCAGTGTAGGGGGTCTTGCTGGGGGTAGTGTTTCAGGGTTTAGGGCAGTGCAGTGGTGTTCGGGCAGTGTAGGGGGTCATGCTGGAGGTGGTGTTTCAGGGTTTAGGGCAGTGCAGTGGTGTTCGGGCAGTGTAGGGGGTCGTGAAGAGGGTGGTGTTTCAGGGTTTAGGGCAGTGCAGTGGTGTTCGGGCAGTGTAGGGGGTCGTGCTAGGGTTGTTGTTTCAGGATTTAGGGCAGTACAGTAGTGTTCGGGCAGTGTAGGGGGTCATGCAGGGGCTGGTGTTTCAGGGTTTAGGGCAGTGCAGTGGTGTTCGGGCAGTGTAGGGGGTCGTGCTGGGGGTAGTGTTGTAGGGTTTAGGGTAGTGCAGTGGTGTTTGTGTAGTGTAGGGGGTCGTGCTGGGGGTAGTGTTTTAGGGTTTAGGGTAGTGCAGTGGTGTTTGTGTAGTGTAGGGGGTCCTGTTTTAGGGTAGTGCAGTGGTGTTTGGGTAGTGTAGGGGATCGTGCTGGGGGTAGTGTTTTAGGATTTAGGTTAGTGCAGTGGTGTTTGGGTAGTGTAGGGGGTCGTGCTGGGGGTAGTGTTTTAGGGTTTAAGGTAGTGCAGTGGTGTTTTTGTAGTGTAGGGGGTCATGTTTTAAGATGCAATGCTCCAATACCTGACCAGTCTGCACTACATAAAACTGCAAAAAACTAAAAATAAAAAGTGTTTTGCACACTTTTGTCATTGGGCTATATGTGGGCTACATCTGGGTAATATTTGTGCTACATTTGGGCTCTTTTTTCACTGGTGGCCATCTTGGAAGACTTCTTTGTTATGAAGTTTCCTAATTTCTTCATTTACTGCAGTCTCCTCAGTAGGAAATGCTTTCAGTTTTTTACTTTGATTCCATCAAGAAGGCATTCAGATGTGTCTCACATCTGCCATAAATTCAGAATGTTAGCACTCTAGTTGCTCATTAGATCACTGGAGTAAAGCTACTGCTCACCAGGGAGTTAACTGGTAGTCTGCTGCTGGTATTGAAAGTGATTGTTTCAGTCTGCATGTCAGAATTTTCTAATGAAATAGAAGAGGATTTGAGATCTCACTTAAAACATGCCCTAATTTTTCTTTCTGCAGCACTAACCATAATTTCTATTTTCAAAAAGAACCCCTCATTTTGTTCCTTTTTAAATTAAATGTTTTAAGTGTTACCGGTTTATTCCAATCAAGATGGCTTCAGGTGTGCCATACTTTTGTCATAAGTAAGGCTGTTAGCGCTCTAGTTGTTCTTTAGAACACTCTGGGAAGCTGCAGTAGAACACAAAGGCATCAACTGGCAGGCTGCTCCTGTTGAAATATAACAGGAAGATATTTGAGATCACACTTGAAATATGTCTTAATTTTTCTTTCTACAGCACTAACCATAATTTCTATGACAAAATGAACCCCATCATTTTGTTCCTTTTTAAATTAAATGTTTTAAGTGTTACCAGTTTATTCCAATCAAGATGGCTTCAGGTGTGCCATACTTTTGTCATAAGTAAGGCTGTTAGCACTCTAGTTGTTCTTTAGAACACTCTGGGAAGCGGCAGTAGAACACAAAGGCATCAACTGGCAGGCTGCTCCTGTTGAAATATAACAGGAAGATATTTGAGATCACACTTGAAACATGTCCTAATTTTTCTTTCTACAGCACTAACCATAATTTCTATGACAAAATGAACCCCATCATTTTGTTCCTTTTTAAATTAAATTGTTTAAGTGTTACCAGTTTATTCCAATCAAGATGGCTTCAGGTGTGCCATACTTTTGTCATAAGTAAGGCTGTTAGCACTCTAGTTGTTCTTTAAAACACTCTGGGAAGCTGCAGTAGAACACAAAGGAATCAACTGACAGTCTCTGCCCTTGTTGGATGTACATGTTTTACTGAGAATGTCAGACTTCATTCTCACATGAGTGAGAAAGATAATGTGAATTTACAGAAAATATGCTCTCATTTTAGCTTCTGGAGCACCTTCCAAACCTACATGGGACAAGCATGAGAAAATAGTGTTCTCTCAAACATGATTCATGATATCCCAGCAGAAGGTTTTTCACATGGTAAAATCACCTTAGAATACACCACAATTCCTAAAATTAGTATGGTACCATCAACAAATAAATTCTAATGTAACTAAAGCGTGTTATCACCCTTTATAGTTCTCCTTTTGGTGACCCTCAAAATCTTCTATTCACTACAATGCATTTCAATGAGGTACTATCATTTGGTCCCAAGATGGCTGCCAGCAATTCCAGGATGAAGTGCTGACAGCCAATCAGATCTCACGATGACATGTGTGGTTAGGCTCCGCCCAGATATATATGTGACTTTACTTTTGATTTTCTCAGGAACTACTGAACGGATTTACACCATTTAAGCAAAAGGCACGACACTGAACCAAGGGCTACCTCTTTGCCAAATTTGGTGTAATTCCGTTCAGCAGTTCGGGCTGTAGCTGCGACTAAAGGTTCCTATGGAAAAATGAATGGGGAAAACGCGTTTTGGGACCCCCTTTTTCTCGGCCCCCGCTTGACGTATCACCCCGAGACTTTCAGGATAGGAGCGGACCGGAGCGCCCCAACAAGTTGGAAACTTTCGCGAAGATTCGTCAACCGGCGCCAACGTTATTTCAAATAGAATGTCGCGGATTTCCTATGGATAATAGGTTTTAACTATAACTATCTACTGGCGACCGCCAGTAGATAATATATATATATATATATATATATATATATATATATATATATATATATATATATATATATATATATATATATATATATATATATATTACCTACTTGTGGTAGCTGGTAGGTATTACAGTTAGGACCTAGTTTTACCTATAACTTTGGATTCGTTTGACCAATCTTCATGACATTTTCCAAAAAAGAGTCAAAGTAGGTTCTGTGTGTCATGTAAAGTTTGGGGGTGATCTATGCAATGGGGACTGAGAAATAGGGGCACAAATTAAGGGTGCGCTTGTAATGTTAATTCCCATAGGAACGAGTTGTCCAACCTACAGCCCAAACTGCTGGACAGAATTAGAGCAAATTTGGCAAGGTAGATGTTGTTACGCAGATTCTGCTTTTTGTTTTTTGGTGCAAATCCATTCAG
Organism: Calotriton arnoldi; assembly: GCA_963921515.1. Lineage (NCBI taxonomy): Eukaryota > Metazoa > Chordata > Amphibia > Caudata > Salamandridae > Calotriton > Calotriton arnoldi. Next base: position 9,085 of record CAWUFW010025633.1, read on the forward strand.
TAGTACTTGAGAAATTAAAACCGAACAATATAGTGATATCTCTGGAAACGGGAATTTTGAGGTTATTTTGCAATGGTCGCAGATATTTTGCGTGACATCTCGTTAAATTGTGAATGCGCTCGCCAGCTGGAATGTTCTGATTGGTTGGATGCAACCTAAACCGAAAGCCGCCATTTTATCATTTGGGAACGGTTCCTGGGGCTGAAAATTTCTGTGAAAGCTAACATAAGGGGTCATGGAGGAGGTACTCTGACCCCATGTTTGGGAAATGGGGATGTTAGTGGCACAAATTGTGTGTCCCAAATTCTTTTTTAATCACACATGATATTCGCAACGACACTGTGACCGCCAGCGTGGCCACCCATGTACCATAACAGGGACATCGTGAATATCGCAATGCCATCGCGAATATTGGTGGACATATACAAAAAATATGTTTTTATGCACACTCACCGGTCACTATCACAGACTCATGCATGCACTCACAAACTCACTCAGACACTTATACACCCATTCACTTACCCACTCACACAGTTATACATCCAATCACATACCCAATCAGATACTCATGCACCCACTCACATACCCATTCAGGTATTCATGAACCCACTTAGAGACTCACTCGGAGAGTGACACACCTATGTACAGACCCACTGAGAGACTCACACACCTACTTAGAGACCCACTCATAGACTTATACTCACAGTCCCATACCCAAATTAGAGACTCTTACACCCACTCACAGCCCCACATGGGCACTCATGCACCCACTCACAGACCCACCCAGATACTCATTCACCCACTTACAGACTCACTTGGAGAGGCACGTACCCATGTGCAGACCCACTCAGAGACTCATGCACCCACCTACAGACAAACTCACATATGTACTCACAAACCCACTGAGACACTCATACATCGACTGACAGACCCAGTGAGACACTCATACACCCAGTCACAGATCCACTGACACTCATTTTTTTTTGTTTGATCTGTTTATTAAAGATTTTTCATTATATATACATGAATATAGAGCAATATAACATCAGTGATAGCACCATACAGAGCCAGTAGGTAGTCAGAAAGTCCAGGCAAGAAATCAACAACATAGCGGCATAATTACATCAATGTGCGTAGACAAAATCAATAATAACTTTTAGCATATCCCGTCAGCCACAGTATCCCCTCCCTCCATCAGAAAACTGCACAATCATGTTATGGTGCATCATATTTGCAACTGTGTAACATGCAAAAGAATTACATAATCACACTTCGTATGGCTTCACTCCGCAATATCACATAAATCTGAGTATAGAATCAAACATTTTTATAAAAACACCAAACATGGGGAAAACTATCGGGAAAAGGGATGGGAAGGGAAGCAAGAGCCTCAGCAAGGGAGGGAGGGGAACCAGAGTCCCCGGAATTCTAGAACAAAGTCCTATCAATTACCCTATGGGTGCACAATCAAATTGCTGGGAGAAGTGATCATCTAGTAAAGGGGGCAGAGGTCCCAGTCCACACAGCAATGCACAAATCAGGACATGTGTTTGCTCAGGTCAGCCTCGCTAGTCATCAAGAAGGGAAACGTCCAGTGAATCATCTGGCACCAACAACTCCTGCAGCGCACAAAGCATAGTATTCCATTCAACGGAGATGGGGAATTTACGCAAACCTTGTGTATCTTCCCTTATCAGGGAGACCGCTTCAGCCTTCATCCAGTTCAGCATGGAGAGGAACCAGGCTTTCGTCGGAGGGGAGTCCTCCGACTTCCACCTGCGAGTAATCAATCGCTTGGCCACAATAAAGACCAAATCAAGAAACCTGGTGGAAGCTTTTTGTGTTTTTTTCCTAGAGAACACGCAAGTGATATACGTCTCCCACGTCCTCAGCACCTCCCTACCTGTGCAGTTGACTAACGCAACCAGCACCCCCTCCCAGTAAGTCTGCAGTGCAGGACAGGACCAGAGCATGTGTAAGATATCTGCATTCACCTTCTTACAATGCGGGCAGCACTCATCCTGTCTATGAAAGTAACAATTAATTTTATCCGGGGAGAGATAAGCCCTATAAACAATATAAAATGTAATTAGTCTAAAACATGCGTTTCTGGGAACTTGTTTGGGGCTTTCTAGGACCAGCTACCATTCTTTCTCTGAGTAGGGCCTCCCTCGATCTACCTCCCACTTACCACGCAATGGCGTTAAATCTGCTAGGGTATGCTCCCTGATCGATTCCGCGATCCACTTCACCAAGTGGCGGCCTGTGCCCATAACATGCATGTATTGCACTAGAAGATGCGTCGGAGGTTCCTGCATTACATCTCCCCACCAATGTCTCATTGCAGCCGTCCAGGAGGCATGGTTCAGAAATTGGCCCAGGGGCACACTATCTTCGTTCGAGATATCAAGAAACGGCCACAGCGTTCCTTCTCCATATAAGTCTCTTAGGGTGGTTACACCAGCTTCCACACAAGGGGCAAGGTCCGTACTCCGAACTCGTTCCCGCCCGATCAGCATACCAAATATCGGTACGCCAGGTGCGTATGGTATGACTCTTCTGGTAAGACGAAGTGCCCTGCGGAAACACTTCACTGCTATCAAAATCAGTAAGGGGAGAGGTTCATTCAGTTTGCTACGGGGATGGAATAGACAGAGGATCCTGTCTAAAGAAAACGGGAGGTCATGCTCTGCCTAGTCCGATAAATGTAATTCCTCTACCCATTTCGCCACCCAGAGAACCTGAGATGCCAGGTAATAGTGTTCAAAGTTGGGCAGAGCCAGCCCCCCTTTTGAGCGAGGGAGGTACAATTTTGACAATGCCACCCAGCACCGCGAGTTGTTCCAAATAAATTTAAGAATAATCCTTTCCAAAGATCGAAAAAAGGACCCGAGTAGGTAGAGTGGTAAAGTAGCAAAATAGTAAAGGAGACGTGGCAACATAATCATTTTGATTAACTCCACCAAACCTATGACCGAAAGGTTCTGCGTCTTCCAGAATTCAATTTGAGACTTGAGTGCTGTAACCGCCCTCGTGATATTGCCATCCATAAGATCTTGTGTGTTATGGTAAATACGAACACCTAGATATCTAAATGCCACTGGTTGCCACTGCACCGCCGTCCCGTTCACTGTCCAACCCGGGTCCCCCGTATTAGGATTGAAGGGGTATAAACAAGATTTGCCCCAATGCACCCCAAGTCCTGATAGTGAAGCAAAATGTTTCAAAGTGTCAGGGATGACTTGCGGGATCGCCAGGATATCCTGTACATACAGCAAGATGTTGTCTGCATAAAGCAAAATGGCATGTATGCCATCCCCAAGGCGTATCCTCCAATGCAATGCAGAGGCATGTAGAGCCATTGCTAACGGCTCAATCACCAAAGCGAAGATCAGTGGAGAAAGGGGACACCCCTGGCAAGTCCCTCGTTCTATCAAAATAGGCTAGAAAAAAGAGACCCCAGCTGCAACCAAATCGTAGGAGCCCCGTACATCAGCCTAATAAGGCTTAAAATATAAGGTCCAAATCCGTATCGGTGGAGAACAGCCAACATGAAAGACCACTCGACCATGTTAAAGGCCTTCTCCAGGTCCAGCACGACACAGCCGGCCGTCGGCCTATCCATGGCAGCGCAGCTCATCACCTTGAACAGACACTGTATGTTAAGCGATGTATTACGATCCGGCACAAACCCATTCTGGTTTGGTGGACAAGGTGTAGAACTAGCGGCGACAGTCTATTAGCTAGGATGCCCGCCAATATCTTATAATCCCCATTTAGGAGCGCCAAAGGACGATACGCCCCTACGGAAGTAGGATCCCTACCTGGTTTGGGAAGCGTAATCAACATGGCCTCCGTCATCGAGACAAGAAGGGCAAGAGATTCAAGCACCTCCGTGTATACTTTGAGCAGCTGGGGGCTCAGGGGGTCCGCATAAGTTTTATAAAATGCATGAGGAAAACCATCAGGGCCAGGAAGCTTGCCAGAGGGCAGAGCCCTCATTGTACCTCGCACCTCATCAAGTGTTAGCGGGGCATCTAGATCCAGTTGCTGTTCCGGAGACAGGCCTTGGAACGAGAGTCCCCCCAAGAATTGCTGAGGCGCCTCATCCGAGGCCTGTGGGCCAGCTTTATACAGCATTGTGAAATGTGTCGACAGCTCACTATGAATTTCTAGCTGTGTGAACCGAAGCTCTCCGCCTGAAGAATGGAGAGCCGTAATCAGCCTACCCGGCTGTTCCTGTTTGATCAACCAGGCAAGAAGGGGCCCAGAGCGATCTGCTTTGGCATGTACCGATGCTGAGTGCGCTGAGAAGTTAAGGCAGCGCTGTCTTTCAAGCAGCTCTGTGTGTTTCTTCCGCACTTCTGCGAGATCGGCCAGTCCCCCAGCATCTACCACGGCCCTTGATTCCAATGGCAACAAGCGACGTTCCACCTCAAGCAGGTCTGAGGTTACCTGTTGTCAGAGCCCAGTCCCAGGCACTTCCCTCTCAGGGTGACTTTCATAGCCACCCATTCCACTAGCGCAGAGGAGGCAGTCCCTGCATTAAGTTCAAAATATTCCCCTATCGCCTCACCAATCGCATCCCGAAACACCGGGTCTTCTAACATGACTGGTTGCAGCCTCCATGTAGGGATACTCGGAACCCCGCCCTCCCAACTGTGGTCAGAAAGCCTGCATCCCCAATACTCCGATCTCAAGACATAAGGGAGTAGGCAGGGGGACCCGAAGAACCTATCCAGCCTAACGTGCAAATTATGGGGTATCGAGAAAAAGGAATATACCCTCTCCCCCGGGTGATGGTGTCTCCAAACATCCACCAGACCCCAACCCCGTGCCCAGCCATTTAACGCCACAGAATTGGTCATGGCAGCCGTGGTCCCGAGTGGAGGAAAGGATCTATCTACCTCTACATCTAAGACACTATTGAAGTCTCCACCTAGCAACCACGGAATCTCACACCACCTTCCTAAAGCAAGAGATAACTGCTCAAGAAACTGACCCTGGTACACGTTTGGTGCATACACATTTCCCAACAGTACAGGACGTCCATCCAATGTACCCATCACCAACACATATCTGCCCTTCTTATCCATAAGAGCCTCATCTACAGCAAAGGGTGTCCCAGGTATTATCCAGATAAGGGCCCCCCCTAGCAAACAGGGAGTAATCTGTGGCATATATTTTACATCTCCACCTACGTTGCAAGCGGGTGACCTCCAATGCATTTAAGTGTGTCTCTTGTAGAATAGCTATATGTACATTGTGACATTTTAAATAGGAATACACTGCATATCTACGGCAAGGCGTGCAGAGACCCCGGACATTCCAGGTAAGTATCACGTACCCCATGGCAGGACCAAAAAGAAGAGCATACAACAATGGACATTGGTCCCTCTGCCCCAAATTCCACTGTGTAACAATCTGATATGCACAGCATCACCTTCATCCTCCCCCCACCGGATTCCTGCAGCAAAAGGGAGATGGGAAATGCCAACTAGGGAAGGAAAGAACCTTAGAAGGGCATCCCCCAAAACATCAGGGAGTCATCCAAACACAGCAGACAGCAACCTAGCCGCCTGCCCTACTGACTCCGACAGGTTAGGGAGAGCAGGGGGTTGTGAAACCATGCAGGGTACATTGTCAAAGCCCCCACCCAAAAACAACCAATAGGCATTACCGTAGCGCAGACCCAAGAAACATTAAAGAGTATCAACACCCCCAGGAACTGTTTGACCAACCCCGCCCCACTACATGCCAACACATAGAACCCGGGATCATCAGGTGCCCCCCACATGAAAACAAACAACTGTACCCAGCAACGTATTTTCAGAACAATCAGTTTCATACAATACCATCCGCCGTTTGGGGTGCAACTTCCGGCATTCTCATGGACACCTTATCAGATGAGTCCCCCACTGATGAGCCCCCATCCCCCTATGAGTGATATGAAGTGTCCACTTTATCTTCTTGTGGCACTGCTTCTGCCATCTTCTCCGCAATGCGAACCACTTCCTGCTGCTCCTTACGGATCTGATCTGGGCCCGGCACCACTGCTGAGCCCCGGAACCGCTGTCTTGACCGCCGTCTTCAAACTCCTTTACCACCAGTTTCCCAAGTCCATGCCGTAGCAGCCGTGCCCGCGGGTCTTGGGCCAGAGTTTTGACCTGTCATTTCCAGCCTGTCCCAAATGTCCTGAGGTGTATCAAAAAATCTGGTCTTCTTGTCTGAGACAACACGGAGCCTGGCCGGGAACATCAACGAATAGGAGAGATTGAGCAGCCAGAGTTGACGTTTCACAGGTAAGAAAGATCCCCGCTGACGCTGTACCTTCATAGTATAGTCGGGGAAGAACAACACCTTAGTGTTCTCATATTGAATATCATCGAATTTCCTGGTCTCCTGGAGGATCACATCCTGATCTCTGAAATGCAGGAGCCTGAAAATAAGAGGACGTGCTCTTTCACTGGGGGCCGGTTTTCTTCCCGGGACACGATGTGCACGCTCAATGGTAAAGAATGGAGAAAATTCAGTGGTTGGCAGGATGGTTTTAAGCCAGGCCTCCAGGAAGGTAATAGCGTTGCGGCCCTCCGCACCTTTCGGCATTCCAATCAGCCGGACATTGTTCTGCCAAGAGCGGCCCTCTGCATCCTCAATACGATCCTCAAGATACCGGAGCCGGACTTTGTGGGCATTCTACGGCTTATCTTGAAATTCCAAAGCAGGTTTCAGTTCAGCAATCTCCTGTTCCACGGCAACAACCCGGTCCTTCAGGTTCCGGTGGTCCGCATGCAGTAGATTAAGGTCCAGGGCCTCTTTATCTAGTTTGGCTTCCATAGAAGCGCTGGTGCGCTCGATGGCCTGCAGTATGGCATCCAGGCGATCATCTGGGGCCGGCCGCTCCCCCGTTGGTTGCGGTGAGTCCACTTCACAAGTCCCTACTGCCTGTGAGGAGGTCTTCGACCCGGCCCCCCTGGTACGTCCCATTGTTCCACACGCTCCAAGACAAATCCACTACACCACCAGAGTGCCTTACCAAGCACTCTACAGCGTCACCTGACCCAGCTCCAGTTCGCATTTCCAGAGACCATAGGTGGTAATAACTCATCAGTCCTTCACCGTGTGTTCCTCCTGGATGTTGTCCGCTCACCCCGTTATTCCCAGGTCAACGGGACTTCACACCGGTTTACCAAGCAGTAGTGTATTGCCGCTGTTCCACTTCATCGAGTGTTTCTGTCTAAGTGCGCCACACCTAGATCACTATCAAAGGCGCTCTCAATCACCGTGCCACCACCTCCAGACATGGTTCAAGCAACGTTGCTATCCAGGGTGTCGCACATCCTTTCCCTGCATCTCACACCGGCCGTCTGAATGCGGAGCACAAATTCAGAAGAGCTAGGTAGCAGGGCTCCCCTCCTACTATACAGTCCGATGAAGACTCACCAGGTCTCCCCTCCGCTGATCCCACGGGTAGGCACCAATTTCAGTTCACTATCCCTGGGATGCTTGTGCAGGGGATACCCTTCTCCATTGTAATGTCCGGGTGAAAACGATTGCCAAATCACTCTCGACCGCAATAATCCGGGAGCCACGCACATTAGATTCAGTGCGCGACCGAAGTGCGCACCTCCGAAGGTCACGCCTGGGACTGGCTCTTTGCTGCCCCCCGATCCGATGGCCGGCCACCTTACACTGTGTCCCACTCTGCACTCCTATGGGGAGCACACATAGGCAACTGGACAGAGTCTGAAACCAGAGCTAATCGCCCCGTTCAGGACGCCTGCGGCTTCGGCCCGTCTGCCAGTTTCTTGTGAGCCGCTCAATGCCACCACAGCCCCCAATTGTTAGGCCAGTCCTTCAGGAGCACTACATGCTTCTTAGCCAGCACGTCCCCACGCTACCCCACACTTTCGCTGCAGCGTGGACCCGACGCGCATCGCCGTCTGGGTCCAGAAACAGCAAAGTCCAGTCGAGAACGCCTCCTCTGACCATCTGAGGCCACAGATTCAGCGCTGCACAGCCACACCTCGCGTTAATGCAGACAGCTCGCTCACCAGACCTCGTAGCAACTTCCACGGACCCCTGGGGGTGGTACAAGAACTTCACTTGCTATCGTTTACTACCAGCTCTCGGCAGGGAAGGAGAAATGTAATGAATTACGGGGACAGACGACGGAGCGCCACTAAGACGCGTCCGCCATGCTGCCCCTGCTGCCCACGCACCCCCACAGATCCACTCAGACACTCATACACCCACTGATACACACATATAGTCACTCACACACTCAGTCACAGACCCTCTTAGAGACTTATGCACTCAGTCACTCATAACGCTCAGACTTACACACCCCCACACAGACTCACTCAGATATACATGCACCCAGTCACTCACCTCTCAAAGACTCATGTGTCCACTCATAGACCCAGCCAGACACTTGCCCTCCAAGTCACAGACCCACTCAGACACTAATGCATGCACCCATTAACTCACCCTGTCAGAGACTTATACTCTCACTCACAGACCCATTGAGACTCTCATACACCTGCTCACAGATCAACTGAGACACTCACACACCTACTCACAGACCCACTCAGACACTCCTACACCCATACAGTCACTCACACATCCACTCACAGATCCATTCAGAGACTTATGCACCAAGTCACTAATACACTCAGAGACTCACGCACCCACTCACAGTCCCACTCAGAGATCTATGCACCCACTCACAGAACCATTCAGACACTCACACTCCCAGTCATAGACCCACTGAGAGACTCATGCACTCACTGACCCACTCAGACACTTATCCACCCAGTGAGTCACACACCCACTTAGACACTTTTGTACCAACTCACAGATCCAGTCAGACAGTCATATACTTACTTACAAATGCACAAAGGCACTCATGCACCTACTCACAGATTGACTGACAGACTCATGCAACCAATCACAGGCCCATTAATACACTGATGCACCCAGTCATAGATGCACTGAGACAGTTACACAGTTCATTACAGAACCATTGATAGACTGATGCACCGTCTCACAGATCCTCTGAAATACTGATACAATGAATGGGAGAGTTACTGATACAGTGATGCATGCAATCACAAATTCCACTCAAAGAGTTATACACTGTGTTTTAGAGATATTGGGGGAGTTATACATGCTATTATAAAGTCTTTTAGATAGCAATGTATTTAGTGTGTTACCATTTTTTTTTTTTAGAGTTTTACATAGCGCAAATTAGGCCCGAGACATCGGGTATCAGAGCGTTTTACAAGGCACCAGTTTCGTTACAGAAGGACACATTCATTTTTGTTAGGCACGGGGAGATTAAGTGATTTGCCCAGAATCACAGGATGTTGAGCGTCGTTGCCGAGACTTGAACCCGGTTCCCCAGCTTCTAGGGCGACCGCTCTAGCCGTAAGGCTGCATCCTCTCCCCAAAAAACCATTAGTTTTGGTTATCTCTTTTTGAGAAATGCATTGAAAAAATAAAGATAAACCATTATGTTACTTAACAGGTAGAGTCAAACTTTATGTAAATATGTCTATATATGTGTTTTACATTTTGTCAAAAACACGCAGTATTTGTGACCACCGATGTCATCACGACCTCCAGCATCGCCGCGAACAAGGAAAATGAATCTTTTATGTAGTTTTTTTGACAAATGAATGCAAAGGGGGAAGTTAAATCAATATCTTACTAAACAGCTAGACTCAAACTTTAAGAAAAACATGTCTATATATGTATTTGAAACTACCCCAAAAATATTTTTGAATTTTTCAACAGCATAAGTATATACATAGGGCATGATACATTAATAAGCAACTTAAGTGCTGAATCCATACCATTTATTTTAACATTTGAAAAATACTTAAGTTACTTGAAGTAAGTTTTACCATTGTGACATTCCCAAACAAATGAAACAGGCTTTCAGTTTATACTAATATTGGCACAACATTGCAGTTAATATTGACACACATTGATTCATATTTTGTTTTTTTAAACAGCTTTTGTTGCCTTGTACACACAATGTACAAAGGGATTCTTGCTTTATATTACTTTTTGTGACATAGATTCACTAATGATAAAAAATAATACATGAGAAATAATGGGAAATTACAAAACTATGACCAAATGGTTCCTCAAGATGTTCCATACATGCAGGAGATAATGATAAAAATAAACCAAAGTTTAAAAGCATTGAAGAAGGTGAAATATAAAAATTTGGAAACTATTTAGAGAAAAAAATTCATGGTCAGTTATATTTACACAGATACAATAAAACTATTGTATATGTCTTTACAGCATATTCAGTAGCAGGCAAAGGGAACCTTGGCCAACAAGGCAGGGAAGCAGCTGGCCACTGTGTTTTCAGTGGTGGAACATCTGACACTGATAGATACAGTGGCATGGATGGTCATGGGACTGGAACGAAAGCCACCACCTCATCATCATCTTCAGAGGCCTCCACAAGTGACCAGTCCCTAGTGGTGGTTAACCAAATAGGAACTGTACCATCCTCATCCTTCTGAGGGTGGAGACCCATCTCCACCCTCCTTCTTGCCACCCCCAGTTGGTCAAACCCAGCCCCAAAAGGGCTGGGCTCTCCTTCACCACAGGCACCTCACCCCAGCTCCTGTCACCCCAGCTGCGCGGAATGAGGACGCTATTGACCACTTACGCAGCATCTCTGTAGGCCAGACTGCATTAGTGAATGGCATCCAAGGTCCTAGCTGCCAAATACAACAAATGGTTGCATTTCTGGATGCCATTCACAGTTCAATGTCTGACATGCAGAGATCACTTGCAAAAATGACTCCTCACTCACCCTAGCCTCCAAAACAGTTCAACCTTCTGCCTCAACTCAGGTCCCTTCCTCAACCAAAATCCCAACTCCCACCCCAAGCACACTCACTTCTTTGAGACACCCACTTCAACAGACACAATCAGCACAATCACAACACATAAACACAAACACACAAACAACATACACACACTATTGACACTATACCCACAGGCACCACAATCATCACCACACCCACAACCACCACCACACCCACCACCGCACCTGCAAACACCAGCACACCCCAACCACCTCTACCACACCCACAACCACTATCATACCCACAAGCACCACAACCACATCAACCACCTCAGCAGCACACTCATCCATACTAGGACACAGAATACCAAACACCAGCCAAACCACACACATCCAAACATATGCAATATACACCGGACCCATATGCAACTGCCAAACAAAAAGACACATGCACCACAACCACGCCAACGGCCTCAACAGCACACTCATCAAACCAACATGCTCACATAAAAGCAGACCTACACAAAAACAACACCAACCAAAACCAAATGCACACACGCACCTGAATACCAAACACCTGCCAAAAACACACATTCAAACATACACAATATACACCAGACCCACATGCAACTGCCAAACATACAGACTCACACACATCACCCAAACCAGCTCCCTCTGCCTCCAAAACCCAATCCTCTCCCACTCCTCATACCCGTACTCCTCCTCCCGAATTCACATCTTACCTGTCCTTAACCCCTGTCAAAACTAAACCCCCCTCCTAAGAAAGATCGTTGAGGTGCCTGCTCTGTGCCCAATAGATGTCCGTTCCTGAGGAGGATACTCTTTGGGAGTATCCATAGCATGCAAGTTATGAGCAATACAACCACAGCCTGCTACCATGGAAAAGCCAGTTGAATTGAATAACATATTTATGAGAGAAGAGTCTCATGTATTAATAAAAATATTTTCATTTTACAAAGTTTGTCCTAACATTATTTTTCATTTACAATTTTTTAATTTATAAAAATGTTAATGATGAAAATGTGAATTGCATATTTTTACTTACAATTATGACAGGTAATATAGCAGTTGTTTTAAATGTCTTATTTGTAAAGTCCATACACTAGAAAAAAAGTGTGATGAACATAAAGATTTTGGTGCAGCCATTCCTCATGATAATGGACACTTGCAACAAAAAAATAATTGACATTTTTGTTTTAAGTTTTAATTCAGGTGTGTGTATTTAAACTTAATAAGTGAATAAATAAACACATATGCATAATACCTTACAAAAAATAAGATAATTTAAATTCAATATAATAAAAAAAATGCACTAGCCAAGGAAATATGTTAAATAAATAAATAAATAAAATGATTTCAGTTTAGGACCAACATTGATTTTACATATATTTTTAATAAAAATGTTTTACCTTCTCTAGCGCAATTGCTAAATTATATAACATTTTAAATTATTCAAAAAATGTGTAATGCATATGTGTATAATTTGATAGTTTATGAAAAATGAGGAAACACACCTGTCTGAACACATTATGAATTTTGTTTAATGTCATCTTTGCGATGCATAAGCGTAGGTATTGGTGCTCAGGTTTCTAAACTTATGATTTTCAACAACCTTCCCAATACTCCAGGGTGAATATAATAAAAAGGCATTATTCAGACATCATGGTAGCACATAGCATGGTAGAAAATATGCATAGCCAGTGCAGCGCGCTAGTGTCATGCAATTGTGCCCATCATCCTTGAGCACATATCTCTGCACCAATTATGCACATGTGTGATAACTACACACTATGACCTCACCACAAAGAATATCATGCCGTAAGGTGTCTTTTATGCCCCCATTGGGGGGGATGTTAATCATCCCATAACCGGTTTGGACTAAATAGTCCCATTGGCATATCAGGGCTTAGCATTTCCGCATCTGCACATGGGCACTGGTATACGTCATGCGCTGGATAACGTGTGTCGAGAGAAAGCTTGTAGTTGTGGCCCACTCCTTGTGAGCTTGCTTACCCAACCCAAAGGCACACCCTTTGTTTCTGATCAATGTGGGAACAGAAAATAGGAACAATGGGTAAAAATGCCAATAGGAATTCACATGATGCATGTAAAATAGTTGTGCTGCTTATTGTTAACTTTTGCTTGTAATCGTCAATATCCAAAATACACATTAATAGTGACAAGGGAAAAAGTTATCTATGTATCAATATATCTGTTGGTCATATGGCAGTTTATATGTTGTGTGCCTCAAGCTACCTTGTACCACTGTACATGACATATTAGCAGTGGATGGTGTTGTAAGCCAACTCATGACTCATCATTACTGGGGGGGAAGCTTATTACTAGCATGGTATATGCAAGACTGAGTGATTACTGACGGGGAGCCTTGTTGTTGTTACAAGTTATTGGTGTTCCAAGGTATATCATTGTTTAGTCTTGATTTGTGGGTGGACAAGCTGTAAATCCACTGTTGTTCCTTCAGAACAGGAGGTTATCTGGATTATTCAAATGCCCTTCTAATTGTTCAATTACAACCCACCTCATGTCGTTAGTTCTGTGGCCTTCTCTGAGGAAGTAGTCTGTCATTTTAGTTGTGTTGTGTTTGCATCGGATGTTGCTACAGCACTCACAGATCCGTGTCTTCATTTTCCTACTTGCCATCCCCACATAGCGGAGCTCAAAGGGGCACATTATCATGTAGTCCATGTTAGCAGAGTTGCAGTTAGTGTGTTTTTTATTACTCACACTTTCCCTGGAGTATTTAGACAAGTATTGAAAAAAAATGCTGTCATACCAAAATATTGTGTCTAAAATATTGTGATATAGAAATATCTTCTGTAAGAATATCGTTGTCAAGAATATCAATTTTAAGGTAAGTAATATTGATTTTGAAAATATAGAAATCATTAATATTGTTTACAAAGAAAAGTTCGAGCACTCAATCAGTACATTTACATCAATTTCCAAACAAGGTAGATATTAGTAAGTCCGCTTTTAATCCATATATGAGTCCATGAGTGTACAATCACAACAACTCTTCACATACGGTTTGATTTTTGATACAATCCATGCGAGTTTCCAACGTCACCAGTGTTATATTTTCCTCACAAAGAGATCAGCCTCAGATACAATCCATGGAAGTTTCCAACATCACTGATGTTATATATTCATCACAAAAAGATCAGCCAACACATGTTTTGTCATTGGGTAGAATATACCATGACTTCATATGGGCTGAAAACCAACAAATAAAATCCGTCAAATTACAGTAAAAGCAAACTAAAATGAGAGGGACACAAACCTTCACCCACCAAAGTGTCCAATTCCCAGAATTCAGAAATAGATCAAGAATTTAGATACAAGTGTAAATACACCATGTGCACTGAATAATAGTGATAAACAACAAAAGCACCAGAATAAAATTGGTAAAGGAGAGGGAAAGTATGAGAGCCACCAACCAAAAGCAACACACCCCCAACATGCGTAAATTCGCACCACAGTAATAATGTCATAAATACCTTAAGCGCATGAAAACTCTCAATTTTGGACGACACAAAATCCGCTTAACTGTGTCAAGAGAAACCGGTAAAAGCACGTATCGTAAAACTTAAGTAGGAAAGAAATATTAGGTTTAACCTGGGATCCTTGGAACAAGACGGCATCCAAAAGGTAAAACCTAAACTCGTTAACCGGCAAGTATATAACTATACATAGTATTATACACATAATATCAGAGTCCCATGTGTATCCACTACAAAACCAGTCTGTCGAAGCACCAAAATTATATATGTCCCAGTGGGCCCTGGGACCAAATTTAAAATTAGCCATTTCCTTCACCTAACCCGGTCTCTCTACAACAAATACTTAACGTGCTAATATTAATGTAATAACTGCACTCAAATCTCATAACCCACTCAGGACAGTAAAATCTGATATACGTCAAGCAGATTTATTCCCTCGTACCTGAATCCAAAATCTGTTATAAATCCCAGAGTATTGGCAAGGTAGAAGCTCGAGTAACCAAGAAAAGGAGAGTACTCCCAATCAACGTGAAGTCGACGTGGACCATCAGCGCCATATTGGAGAACCATATTTATACCCATTTAAAAATAGACACACGTTGTTAATTTCCTAATGTGGCGGCCATCTTAGAGTGGTAAAAACTATCTCATTCAATATGCAGTAAGGCAAACGTAGCATATATCATCTAATTCCAAAGGATAAACGAAAGAAAAAAAGAAGTGAAGAGGGAAGCGAGCGAGAGAGGAGTAGGTGAGGAAGTAAGGGGTGGTTCCAAAAATTCGGATAGAGGGGACTTTTCCATCAGTGCTCTTCTTACAACCTTTAGTATGGAAATAAAGAACAGATTTGAAGTATCAGAGACAAACCAGAAAGAGATCAGGTCGGCTTGTGAAATCTTGGAGAGGACAATTGACGATCTGGGTAATAGAACAGTTACTCTAGAAGGGGAAGTAAGAGACCTCAAAGAAGTGGTGAAGGTCAATGCTGTTGAAATAGAGGGGCTCAAAACAAAAGAGAGAGAACAGCAGGAGAGGGTAGAAAGGTTGGAAAAATTTCAGAGGAGGAATAATCTGAAGATCTTAAGAATTCCGGAAGGCAAGGAGGGAGAGGACATTAAAACCTATATAGTTATGTAAGTAAGTAAGTCAGTTTTTATATAGCGCAGCTACTCACCCTTACGGGTCTCAAGGCGCTGGGGGCCGTAGTGTCAATTAAGTGAGCTATTGCCCAGAGTCACACGGTGCTGAGCTAAGCTGCCGCCGGAGCCGGGGATCGAACCGTGAACCCTGTGCTCCGAAGTCAGCTGCCCTGGCCGCTGCACCACACCTCTCCACTTTCAACTGTTTCTGGGAATTGGACACTTTGGTGGGTGAAGGTTTGTGTCCTTCTTATTTTAGTTTGCTTTTAGTGTAATTTGATGGATTTTACTTGTTGGTTTTCAGCCCTGATGAAGTCATGGTATATTCTACCCAATGATGAAACATGTGTTGGCTGATCTTTTTGTGATGAATATATAACATCAGTGACGGTGGAAACTTCCATGGATTATATCTGAGGCTGATCTCTTTGTGAGGAATATATAACACTGGTGTTGTTGGAAACTTTCATGGATTGTATCAAAAATCAAACCGTATGTGAAGAGTTGTTGTGATTGTACACTCATGGACTCATATATAGGTTAAAAGTGGACTTACTATTATCTACCTTGTTTGGACATTGATGTAAATATACTGATTGAGTGCTTGGACTTTTCTTTGTAGATTAAAGTGCTCTTCTTTGTGAAGAGCTCAACTGGGGTGTTTGGTAACCAACCCCTGTCCAGGAGCACTGTGTATGATATGCAACCTTTTACTTTCCCTATATATATTGCAGAGCGCTTATTGTTGTAAACCGGTTACCACTTCCTCACATTAATATTGTTTAAAAAAATATAGTTATATCATTTTTTAATTATTGTTATGTATTTCAGTATATATTTTAAATGTATGTTATATATTCTTCGCATAATTATTGCTTATGTTTTTTAATATAGTTGTTAAATGTTTAGGGGTCGATCACAATGTGGTCTGGAAAAGCTCAGAATCGAATTCGGGTCTGCCGACTCCGATTCGGAACCCGTCATTCCGACCGATTCGGAAAGCTTTGCGAACTACCAATTACGATGTTTGGAAAGGGTTCAGACTTTCCGAGTCTGTTCCGGATGGCATTCGGTGCCGACTCTTACAGGTCTACGGACCGCGTTTCCGACTTAGTGATTAGGATGTCAGATTCAGACAGCCTTTCCGAATCAGTTGTTCCGACTCAGATCGGCTGTCGGAATCTGACTTTGGGGGCCCGTAGCAGGCCCCCCTTCTTCAGGGGCCTTCCGAATTGGGCCCGTGGGGGTACCCATTGGTCCCCTCTTTCCAACCATGCACGGTGTGGTAGGCACCAAGTGGTGCCCACCACAGGGTTCACGATTTCCCCCAACCACCCCTTTCTTCAATGGGAGCCTGTGTATTTTGTCGGCACACAGGCTCCCATTGAAGTCAATGGGAGTCCGATCGAATCGTATTGGGAACAATCGTAATCGGGCAGTCAGACTCCCTGAATGCGATTCAGTTGGAAAGCATTCCGGGACCGATTCGGTCGGAATCCTTAGTAATCGACCCCTTAGTAGTTCTTAAATGTAATTTTATACATTTTTGTGATTTCTAGTACCGTAGCCTGTTGTGGGGTTTATAGGGCAACAGGGTGGGAAGTAAATTATTTATAATTAATTAATAATCAGTTTTTAATTAATATTAATTATTTAATTGATAATTAATTAAGTCAATTGTGTCATTTTTATTTAAAGTTACATTTTAGTTGTGGGTTGCGGGTTTTGTAGGGGTATAGGGTGGGAAGTATATTAATTATAATTCAGAAATATTTAATTTTGAACTAATATTGATTAGTTAATTGATAAATATTTATTTTTAATTGTGTAATTAATTTTTTTAAAGTTATGTTTTAGATGCAGGTTGTGGGTTTTGTAGGGGTATAGGGTGGGAAGTATATTAATGATAATTGATCATTAATGTTTTGTTAATTATAATAAGTTGATTGGTAATTAGATATGTGAATTATGGGATATATTTTTGGGGGAGTGTGTTGTTTTTCTATGGATAAAGGGTGAGTAGGAAATTAATTATATTAATTAAAACATTTTTAATTTAAAATAATTGTTTATATAATAATTATTTAGGCAAAATGTGCAATTAACATATTATTTAAAATATATATTAGGTGTGAGTTGTTGCATTTGTAGGGGTAAAGGGTGGAAGTTAATTAAATAAAATTCTTTTATTATTAGTTCATTATTAATATAATTTTTTTAATTGATAATTAGATATGTACATTTTAAAATGAATATATATTAAATGTATTTATTAGGTGTGGGTATTTAGTTTTTCACAGATAAAGGGTGGAAAGGTAATTAAATATAATTGTTTTTTATTACTTAAATATTATTAGTATTGTAATAGATATTTAACTATGTGAAATGCATAAATATTATGCATTTTTTTATAAATTCTAAATCTGTGTTGTGTAGTTTGTAGAGGTATAAGTTGGAAAGTTAATTCAGTAATAACAAATTGTAAAATAGTAATCCTTTTTTTAATATATAAATTATTATTGTATGTGATAATTGTTTTGTGCAATTTAAATTTCAATAAGATTGAATTTATTGCTTATTATTATAGTGAGAATATAGTTTGGTATTTTTAGCAACATAATAATTGTATTATTTTGATATGTATTAAACGTTGTAACAAATATTTAGGGGTTCATTACGATGTTGGGCGGAAAGCCTCCTCTCGTCAGTTGGAATCTTCCCGACCGCATCGGAGCCTTTCTGACCGACTTGGTCGATTTACAGTCCAACCGCCCGATTTTGATGTTTGCGGTCGGAACGTGAACCGGACGGCCATTCCTACCCGGTTCTGACCGAGTGGCGGAGTATTCCTGTCGGTCGGAACCGCACGGCAATCCCTTATGGACGGCGTTTCCGCCGTCGGGATTACCATGTTGGTTTCCAACAGCCTTTCTGAGCTGGCCTTTCCAACACGGAAAGGCTGTCGGAAAGTGACTTTGGGGGTCCCAAGCAGGGCCCCCTAGCCTGCGAGGCCTACGGTTGGTGGCCGAGGGTGTGCCTAAGGTACCCCCTGTAAAACCCTGCACTGTGTGGCAGGCACCAAGGGGTGCTTGTGACAGGGTGCAGGGTTTTACACACACACCCCATTTCCCCATAGGAGCCTGTGTTGTGCCTGGTTCTCGGGCGTAACACGAGCTCCCGTAAGAAACAATGGGAATCCGACCGAACAGTGTTCGGTCGCATCGTAATCTGTCGGTCAGAACCGCCGACCCCAACTCGGTCGGTCCCGAGTCTGAGACGGTGTCGGGTGGAGGCTTTCCGCCCGACATCTTAATGAGCCCCAATACATACATTTTTAATATTTACATATTTAAATGTTTAGCTAATAATTATGGTTTTGAATTTATTTTATTTTGTTGAAGTAAATATCTTTGTTTCTAATATTGCACATAGTGCAGTGGGAGTACTAAATGTTAGCCTTTTAACATCCAATATTTTCCCTACTGAATGGAGTGGGAATATTACATTTTACCCCTCCGCAATCCAATACTTTCCCTACTGTTTAATTGACTAGAGTGGGAATAGTAAATTTTACCCTTCCGGATATAGACCTGCTCTGCTCCGCTGTAATTCAGGTGTTGTACCACACCTGAGATGCATCTTGGGTGGGAACCCAATGATGATGCATGGCAGTAAGAGAGTCCTTCTAAAAAGCTATCCTTTTTTTCTCTTGAGACAGGAATTAAAGGCATTCTTGACGCTATATATGAGTGGTATCAAGCTAATTTTAATTTGTTATAACATTCCTTAGACAATATTTTGGTTATGGCAGTCTTATAATAAATGCAAGATTAAGGTTTTCAGTCTGCATCATCGAGAGTTCATAATCTTCTATTTTGTTTATTTTGAGTTACCATACATACAAACTAAAGGTAGGAATCAAACCAATGGCCACAGTCGCCACATTCCGGCACACCAGCATATGAGTTGGATGACCATAAACTGATTCTCCCACAAATAAGTGGGGTCAGGTGTTCAGCTGGCTGTATGAACAAGAACAATACGTCTAGCAATATAAAAGGTGGGGGAGCTTTAGACATCTCATACATCACTGCCCAAACATATTATATGATTCCATCTTTAGCTTTCAAAGCACATATTATTTTTATTTTCTTCTATGTATTCATTCCATTTACTGTTTTATCTTTATTGCACGCATTAACCACATACACAAAATTTATTTATTCATGTTTCCCCTTATAACTTTGTTTAGTGCCATCTTCACATCCTTGTTTCTCAGACTGTAGATCATGGGGTTCAGCATTGCCGGCATCACTGTATAAAACAAAGAGGCTATTTTATCCTGATTGTCTGAATTTTTAGGTACTGGTTTCATGTACAAAAACATAGCTGATCCGTACACCATTGTGACAACAGTCAAGTGTGAAACGCAAGTAGAAAAGGCTTTGTACCGGCCTTCTGATGAGGACATTTTCATAATGGTGATGACGATGCGGATGTAGGAGATGAGAATGATGATGGTTGGGGACAACAGCGCAAAAATTGCAACAATGAAAAACATCATCTGTGGGATAGAGGTGTCTGCACACGAGATCTTTATGAAAGTTGTTGCTTCACAAAAGAAATGGTCAATGACATTGTTGCCACATAAAGGCAATTGTAATGCAAAAACAACAGTTAGAAGTGCCCACACACTACCACCTAGCCATGAACAACCTATAAATATTTTACAAACTGATTTGCTTATTATGACTGTATAGCGCAAAGGAAATGAGATGGCTATGTAGCGATCATATGCCATGACTGCTAGGAGCATAGATTCTGTGCATCCCACAAGAAGGTAAGAGTACATTTGAGCAGCACATCTGGAGAAGGTAATTCTTCTTGAAACAATGAATTGGTTCAGCAGGTTAGGGACAATCACTGATGAGTAGCAGATGTCAATGAAAGAGAGGTTAGCCAGGAAGAAATACATAGGAGTATGAAGGCGAGGATCACGGACACAGGCTGTGATCAGGAAAAGGTTTCCGATAACAGTGACAATGTATATCGCTAAGAATAACACAAACAACAAGATCTGCATCTGTGGGTCCTCAGATAGTCCAAGAAACAGGAACTCTTCTATGGTACTTTCATTCCTCTTCTCCATTAATCACCACTCATTCTCTCTGTAAGAATAAAAAAAATTAACATAGTAAATACATTTTACAGGAACCAAGTAGGTTAAAGTAAAAAAAAAGTTGGCACAACAAAGAACAATGGAAGATTGTACGAATCTGATCTGCTGGTCATTGGTACACTGACCAAGAAATAACCATGTTTTGGACATCTCTTGAGACAAACTCCCCAGATTTTCCTTATTTTTTTTATTTTGAACCAACTTTACTGCTGCCAAATTGCAGTCTCAGATTGGTGTAGGGTTAAACAATTGTTAAGGTGAACAATGAAGTTTCATTTTCCAACCATACCCAGCATTTGCATAAGGCTTGAATGCAGCCTGTGCGGCTGTAAGAACAAGTTGGTTTTCTAACCTTCGTAGACTTTTTTAGTGTATTCTACATGCTAAAAAGGTGAAATAAAGGAATTACATAGGGATGAATCTTAAGCCTGTAGGTGTCTGCCCCATAATGTATGAGCATCTAGGAAGGATGGTGAGTCTGTAATAGCACTGTGAGATAGCACATTAGGTGCTGGAACATGTAGAACCTTGTTGAATAGACAAAACATCTTGAATTCATATGTTTGGGCCATGTAATTGGTGAATAGTCATGCCCCAAACCCCGATGCCTGGAGCGACACCTGGTGGCCCCCCGCCCTCGGAAACCCGCCAACCCCCACGGACCACGCACGCAACCTGGGAATCATCCTGGACTCCGAGCTCAAAATGGACCGCCAGATCAACTCTGTCTCGTCTTCCTGCTTCCACACCCTCCGCCTCCTTCGTAAGACCTTCAAATGGATCCCCCTCGAACACCGAAAGACCGTCACTCACGCCCTGGTCACCAGCAGACTCGACTACGGCAACGCACTCTACGCCGGAATAAACAAAAACCTCACACGCAAGCTACAGAACATCCAGAACGCTGCCGCAAGACTGGTCCTCAACCTACCAAAACACTGCCACATCTCCCAGCACCTGCGCACACTCCACTGGCTCCCTGTCGAGGCGAGAATCACCTTCAAGATGCTCAACCACGCACACAAGGCCCTCCACGGCACCGGACCAGCATACCTGAACAGCCGACTCAAATTCCACGCACCCCAAAGGACCCTACGATCAGCCCAGCTCTCCTACGCCGTGGTCCCCCGCACCAGAAAGACCAGATCGGGAGGCCGCTCCTTCTCCTTCCTCGCGGCCAAAGCATGGAACGCCCTTCCGCTCCACCTCAGACAGACAACATCGCTCCCCATCTTCGCAAGAAACCTCAAAACCTGGCTCTTCGACAGACCCCCTCCTTGATGGATGGAACCTGCACCCCCCCCACCCCTAGCGCTTTGAGACCCTTACGGGTGAGTAGTCGTGCTTTAACAAACCCCTGATTGATTGATTGATTGACAGAGGGGGAGAAGAGTCCTTTGGTTTTCAGTCCCACAAGGTGATGCAATGAATGATTTTGAAGTAAGGGGTGGATTGTTAACTTGAGTAGAGGTCCATTTAGCTAACATTGCATTATGCACATAGTGAAGACAAGGGCAAGCCTTGCAGCAAGAGCAAGCAGTAAAGGAGGACATTGAGATGGTAGAATTCTCAAAGTTACATGTCTGTGTTAAGGATGATTCCAAGATGAGAGACATTTTTGGGAAGGAGTTTGGGGCTGGCCCAAGGAGTTGTGCTTTGAGTTAAAGGTGGGGCTACACATTTAAAGCCATGAAACCTTCAAGTCTTCACACACAAACGTCCAGCAAATGCACCAAAGCACACCTATACACTGTTACTTTTATCCTCGATCAATATTACTGCAGAAAAAAACATCAAATTATGAAGTTTCGTTGGCAGATTTTCAAGCAATAATCCACAGTGGTTGGTGTGTCAGGTCACTCTATTTTTATTCCATTCATAGAAAAAAAGATGACAGCAGCTGACGCGCATTTCGTCCTCATGGACTTTGTGAGAAGTTGGCCTGGCATACGCTGTCCACTAATTATAGTGGGCACCTTGCACCAGTCCAAATCGACTCTTATGGTAGGTAGGTTAAAGACAACCTTATTGAAAGCTATCCTAGTGGTAGCTGTGGAGAGCAGCCTTCAGGCTAAGTCTTGAAGGAATGTAAAGCAGCTTGTTTTACCAGTCTATAATCTCTTGAGTGACCAAATGAAAGAGCACCACACCAGGTATATATTCAAAATATATGTATTTATTACTAAACACACCCCTCTAGTCTCTTTATGAGGCTAGAGTTCGAAGTACATAGGTTATAAGATCTTAAATCACAGTAATAGCACAAATACACGTTTGGGCCCTAGGGGCGTACCAAACCATATACCAATAAAGTGGTATGCGAACCACGACTGAACTAGACACTAGGCCTAGAGCCTCTAGAAGTGCTTGGACCACAAGGAACCACCCAAGGTAGTGACACAGGGGACCCACGGGAGACGCGTGCAGTGTATGTACACAACCGCGATACGCCGTTAACTTCTATGGAGAAAGTCGGGATCGGGAAAATAGAGGAAAGGGACACTTTAAAGAGGACTAGGACAAAACCCTTTGAGATCTAGGACTTTGAAGAGTCTCTACCCACGGGAGCACTGGAGTACTCGTGTTACCTCACCCAGGGAAGCCGGGTGCATAGGTGCCTTTCGGGGTCGGGTTTCGTCGTCGTTTCTTATGGCGATCTGCTGCAAAGTGCTGCTGGCGACCAGGAGAAAAGTGTCCGGGTGGATCCAAGAGTGGATCGGAGTTCTGAAGAACCTGAAAGCAGAGGGGACAGAGTCTGGGTCACTAGCCAGTGACCAGGGAGGCGATGGACAGATGCCCACCGAT
Source organism: Calotriton arnoldi (assembly GCA_963921515.1). NCBI lineage: Eukaryota > Metazoa > Chordata > Amphibia > Caudata > Salamandridae > Calotriton > Calotriton arnoldi. Next base: position 32,584 of record CAWUFW010025633.1, read on the forward strand.
GTCGAGTGCTTCAGGTTCGATGACGGTCGTCTTGACTCTTCAGCCACGAGGTCCGGGAGGCGTTGTCGGCGACCAGGAGCAGGATTCGGGCTCTTGCTCGATGTCTGTCGAGTGCAGAGGTGTCGGCGACCAGATTGGACCCAACAAGCCTTGGCAACGGCAAGTCTCGAGTAAGATGTAGATCGTCGATGATGCAGACCAGCAAGGTCTGGGGAACTCACCCAGCGAGGGTAAGTGAGGGCAGGCCTGGAGCAACCAGACTGCCAAGTAAAGAAAAGATTGGCCTTCGTTAAGGGCTACTAGCCAACGGGCTAGCGACCGCGAAGGAGCCTCGTGACGCCGCACGTGGAGCTGGCTTACAGGACACTTGTGGAGTGGGGGCCAGTGATCTTCGGTGCAGGTGGTGCTGGAGGCTAGGGCTACTCGGAGCCCAAAGCACGACTTCTTGGGAGACCCAGAAGATGGTGCACTTGCAAATGTGCTCGGTGTCCAGGGGTCACGGTCTCAAGTCACCCACGATAGCCACGGGCCTCAGCTTTGCTGGGGACTCAGGGTAGCCTCGGGGAAGTCTGAGAATCCACCTCTGGTGATGCGATGACTTCGGCGTCCGACAGGAGCTTCAGTGATGCGAACCGGACAGATGCTTCTTTGGTGCCTGCCAAGCAGGGGAGTCACTCCTTGACCCCAAGGGAGATTCTTCAGTCCTCTAATCGTGAGTAGAGCGTCGAAGGTCCAGGATTCTGTTTCAGAGTTTCGTCCAGGTATAATCTAAAGTCCTAGGGACTGGGTTCCTACCTTTATTCTAAAAATAGGGGATGGACTACTCTGTGGCCCCACCTATGGGTGGGTCAGGGCAGAGGGGTGGCTACACCCCTTTCCCTTTGTCCAGTTCGCGCCAAAGCAGGGGCTGCAAGCCCCTGATCCGGTTTGAACTGGGGTATGCACAGGGACACCAAATGTGCCCCCAGTGCAGGACTTCAAAGCACCCGAAAGTGCTCCCGCCCAGCCCCAATACACATTGTCCTGTCTGGGGAGGTGGTCACACCTCCCTGGGACAGGAAACCTATTGTCCAGGCCTCCCCTGCCGGAGTTTCGTCCAGCAGCAGGAGGCCAGACTCGTGTCTGTGGCAGCAGCATCCATTTTGTGATGCCAGGCTCTGGAAAGAAGTTACCGGACTCGTCAGAGTTAACATGCCTTTCCCTCTAGAAGGGTGGAATGCTACTCCCACCGCCAGGATTGGCGGGGGGGTAGTATTCCAAGATGTTTGACACCAAACACGACATGTTTAGGTGCAGCCATTCCATAGTTAGCATTTTACCGCGAGGATATAATGCGTTTAAGAGTATATGGTCAGGCTGCACTACAAACAGCATCAGAGATGGTCTCCAAACGCTGCAGAGGGGCCCTGCTCATGCAGGGGCACCCTCTCACATAGGAACCATGCACTCTGCCTTTAGGATTGGTAAGGCCTGCCTTAGGAGTGACTTATAGGTTTATATGTGTGTAGGCATTTAGTGATATAGGTAACCTATACCACAGCAAGGGGTGCATGCACCACCTTACCCAGGCTGCAGTAGCAGACCTGTGGTGCCAGTTTGGATGGCCTACCAGGGGTGGCATAATACATGCTGCAGCCCCTGGCAGGCCTCTGAGGTACCTATGCCCTTGGTACATAGTATACCATATACTAGGGACTTACAAGGGCACTCCAGATCCCAATCAGTGATGTGCCTAAGGCACATGGAGACCCTTTTAAAGAGGAAACAGCTAGGCTGGGGTTCTGAATAGCAGGGCCCCAGCCAGACTAATGTCGAAAACCAGTGAAGTATCAGCAAAAAGTGGGGGTACCCCTGTGAAGCAGATCCTACTCTCCTACACAACCCCCCCAAACGTAGGGACATTAAACTAACCTTGCCCAGTTAAGTCTTCATGTTCTAAGTGGAAATACCTAGAGAGTCCATCTGCATTCGCATGGTTACTCCCAGGCCTATGTTCCACTGTAAAGTCCATCCCCTGTAGGGAAATGGACCACCTAAGCAGTTTGGGGTTTTCACCCTTCATTTGTTTTAGCCATAAGAGGGGCTTATGGTCTGTCTGAACCAGGAAGTGTGTACCAAACAAGTATGGCCTCAACTTCTTCAGAGCCCAGACCACAGCAAAGGCCTCCCTCTCTATGGCTGACCAACGTTTCTCTCTAGGGGTCAGCCTTCTGCTAATAAAAGCTACTGGCTGATCCTGACCTTCTTTATTCAATTGTGACAGTACAGCCCCTACCCCCAATTCAGATGCATCAGTTTGAACAATGAACTTCTTGGAGTAATCAGGACTCTGCAGAATTGGAGCAGTGCACATGGCCTGCTTGAGGTCATCAAATGCCTTTTGACAGCTAACTGTCCACTGAACCTTTTTGGGCATTTTCTTAGAAGTTAAGTCATTCAAGGGTGTCACTATTGATCCATACCCCTTGACAAATCTCCTATAGTACCCAGTCAGGCCTAAGAAGGCTCTCACCTGAGTCTGGGTAGTGGGAGCAGTCCAGTCCATGATGGTCTGGATCTTGCTCTGCAAAGGTTGAACCTGGCCTCCACCCACAAGGTGGCCCAGGTACACAACCTGACTCTGCCCTATCTGGCACTTAGTGGCCTTGATAGTCAGGCCTGCCTTTTGCAGGGCCTGTAAAACATTCCTGAGGTGGACCAGGTGATCCTCCCAGGTGGAGCTAAAGACAGCAATATCATCTAGATAAGCTGCACTATAGGCTTCCAGTCCTGTGAGAACTGTGTTCACCAACCTCTGGAAAGTGGCAGGTGCATTTTTCAGACCAAAGGGCATCACCACAAATTGATAATGCCCACTAGGGGTTGAAAATGCTGTTTTGGGCTTTGCAGCATCAGCTAGTCTGATCTGCCAGTAGCCAGCTGTTAGGTCAAATGTGCTGAGATATTTGGCAGAGGCCAAAGTATCTATGAGCTCATCTGCCCTGGGTATTGGATGGGCATCAGTCCTAGTGACTGCATTGAGGCCTCTGTAGTCTACACAAAACCTCATCTCTCTTTTCCCACCACTGGTGTGAGGTTTAGGTACTAGGACTACTGGACTAGCCCAAGGGCTATCTGAGGGCTCAATCACTCCCAATTCCAACATCTTCTGGACTTCAGTCCTGATACAGTCCCTGACATGGTCAGGTTGCCTATAAATCTTGTTTTTAATAGGCAGACTGTCCCCAGTGTCCACTTCATGAGTGCACCAGGTGGTCTGACTGGGTGTCAGAGAAAACATATGTCTAAACTGATTGAGGACTTGCCTGCAATCAGTTTGTTGCTGGGTAGTGAGGCTGCCTGCCAAGGCTACACCATCAACTGACCCATCGTCAGGGTTCTGTGAGAGCAGGTCAGGGAGTGGGTCACTCTCTTCCTCCTGCCCTTCATCAGTAGCCATGAGCAAGCCCATGTCTGCCCTGTCCACATATGGCTTAAGTCTGTTGACATGGAGAACCCTGTGGGGACTCCTGGGTGTTCCCAGGTCTACTAAGTAAGTGACCTCACCCTTCTGCTCAACAATAGTGTGGGGTCCACTCCATTTGTCTTGGAGAGCTGCTGGGGCCACTGGCTCCAACACCCACACCTTCTGTCCTGGCTGGTAAACAGTCAGAACAGCCTTTGGTCATGCCAGGCCTTTTGAAGTTCCTGGCTAGCCTCAAGGTTTTTGGTTGCCTTTTTCATGTACTCAGCCATCCTGGAGCGGAGACCAAGTACATAGTCCACTATATCTTGCTTTGGGGGCTTGAGAGGTAACTCCCATCCTTCCTTCACCAAGCACAGTGGACCCCTCACAGGGTGGCCAAACAGAAGTTCAAAAGGGCTGTAACCAACCCCTTCTGAGGCACCTCCCTATATGCGAATAAAAGGCAGGGCAAGAGTATGTCCCATCTACGCCTAAGCTTTTCTGGGAGCCCTTTAATCATGCCCTTTAAGGTTTTGTTGAATCTCTCAACTAAACCATTGCATTGTGGGTGATAGGGTGTGGTGAACTTATAAGTAACTCCACACTCCTTCCACATTGCCTTTAAGTACCCAGACATGAAGTTTGCACCCCTGTCTGATACCACCTCCTTAGGAAAGCCCACTCTTGAGAAAATTCCCAGGAGGGCCCTTGCCACCACAGGTGCTGTAGTGGTCCTAAGGGGTATAGCCTCTGGATACCTGGTGGCATGATCCACTACCACCAGTATAAACCTGTGCCCAGACGCTGTTTGGGGATCCATGGGACCAACAATGTCAATCCCTACCCTCTCAAAGGGCACCCCCACCACAGGTAGTGGTATCAGGGGGCCTTTGTAGTGCCACCTGCTTTGCCACTGGCTTGGCAGGTTACACAGGAGCGACAAAACTCCTTACTGTCTTCAGACATGTGGGGCCAGTGAAAGTGAGGGACAATTCTGTCCCAAGTCTTGTTCTGGCCCAGGTGTCCTGCTAAGGGAATATCATGGGCTAGGGTCAATAGGAAGCCCCTGAACTTCAAAGGTATTACCAACCTCCTGGTAGCACCAGGCTTGGGGTCTCTACTCTCTGAGTACAGGAGTCCATCATCCCAATACACTGTATGGGGACCACTAGCTTTCCCAGCAGCCTCAGCAGCAGCTTGCTGTCTGAGGGGTTCAAGGGAGGGGCAGCTCTGCTGCTCCTGGCTCAGATCTGCCCTAGAAGGTCCCCCTGTCCCCAAGAACTCAACCTGGTCAGGTTCAAGTTCCTCTGGGACAGTTCCTTCTTCAGGGCTGAGATCATCCCCCTCAAGGGACTGATCTTCCTCCTGAGCCAAGGGGAAGGCACTGCCTTAACCCTACTACTCCTCCTCTTGGAAGGCACTTGGTCCATTCTTCCAGAATCCAAGGCCTGTTCAGTTTTAGACAGTTTAGCTTGTGACCTGGTCACAGCAAACACATCTGCAGGGATCCCCAGCATTTCTGCATGGGTCCTGAGCTCCACTTCTGCCCAAGCAGAAGTCTCTAAGTCATTGCCAAGCAAGCATTCGACTGGTAGGTTTGCACTTACCACAACCTTCTTAAGGCCAGTTACCCCTCCCCAGGAGAAGTTAACAACTGCCAGAGTATGGTCTGTTCTGACATTGCTAGCATTGGTCACTTGGTACATCTCACCAAGTATAACTTGCCCAGGTAGCACAAGGTCTTGTGTCACCATTGTGACACTTGCCCCTGTGTCCCTAAATGCCAAAGCCTCTCGTCCATTGATTAAAGGCTGTTGTCTGTACTTGCCCAGATTACTGGGACTCACAGTGGAGGTCACATCCATGCCTCCATCACAGACTAACACAGCCTGAGTCAGTTCCCTGACTAAGTCAGAGCCCAACTCAGTTCCCAGGGTGAACCCTACTAAACCCTTTGCTGGAGCACTTCCACCAACTGTACTAGGGGGAACAGGTGCCTTAGGGGCATTGGTGGGTGCTGGACTGGAGTCTTTGGACTTGGTGCAATCACTGGTCCAGTGGGTCTTTTGCTTACAGACCTTGCACCATGGTTTTCTTTGGCCTTTACCCTTGGTAGACTGGGAATCCCCACCAGAAGAAGATTTTTGGGGGCCTGATGAAGACTTTTGATCTTTACCCTTCTCCCCACCCTTGTCAGAGTTCTTAGCATCTTGCTTCTTGGTTTCCCCACCTTGGTTCTGTACCTTCTGCTTCACCCTGGTTCTGACCCATTTGTCTGCCTTCTTTCCCAATTCTTGGGGAGAGGTCAGATCAGAGTCAACCAGGTACTGATGCAACAGCTGGTTTTGACAGTTATTAAGAATCTGCTCCCTCATTATCAGATTATACAATCCTGAGAAGTCACACACCTTACTGCCCATCAACCAGCCTTCCAGAGCCTTGGCAGAACAATCCACATAGTCTACCCAGTCTTGAGTCTGTGCTTTTTGGGTGTCTCTGAACTTCAACCTGTACTGTTCAGTGGTTAGGCCAAACCCATCAATAAGAGCACTCTTCAAGACCTTGTAATTATCAGCATCCTCCTCTCTAACAGTGAGGAGCTTGTCTCTACCTTTGTCAGCAAAGGAGAGCCACAAGATTGCTGCCCACTGCTCCTGAGGGACCTTCTGTACTTTACAGGCCCTCTCTAAAGCAGTTATCCATTTGTGGATATCATCCCCACTCTGGTAGGGAGGGACAATCTTGCTCAGGTTCCTATGGTCATAGGACCTTTCCCTATCTCTAGGGACATGGCTGCCACCATGGGACTCTAGTCCCAACTTTCTTCTCTCTTTAAGGAGATCTAGGGATTCTCTATCTAAAGCCAATTGCTTCTTCCTGATCTCCAGTTGAGTTTCCTCATACTGGACCAGTCTCTTTCTTCTCTCATGAGAGGATTCCCTCCTGTGAGAAGAAACAGAGCTCCCTATTGAGGTGCCAGAGTGGTTAGACTCCTGAGAAGGAGACCTAGACTTTCTGAGCACACTCATAATCCTTCCTGGGGGGACAAAGGTGTGGTTCTCCAGATCCTCATCCTCATCTTCCCCAGAAGGGATTGGGTTTTCCAGGTCAGGGTCATTGTCACCCTCCTGGTCAGTTTCAGAGGGGGGCTGGGGGTAGTAGTACCCCTGGTCCCTTCCTCATCTGCTGGCCCACCCTCTGCTCCTACCCCTTCAGTCTCTGAAGACTTACTAAGATCATAAGCCACCAACAACTCCTGGAGGTGTTGGGTGGTGGGACTTTGGCCTGTCCTTAATTTCCTCACGTTACACAAAGCTCTCAGTTCCAAGAATGGGAGTGTGTCATACTTGGAGGGGGAAGCTCAATGGCTTCCTGCAGGGCATCTTTGGATCCTGCTTTTAAAGACATTACTAGTGTGGTGTGGTGTATGCACTACCTACTCTAGTGTGGCCTACTAAACTCTCTTGAGTTGTAGAAAGGGTTGTGCTATCCCTTAACACACAACTCTAAGTTCAGTAGAACTTACTGATATTCTAAGCTTAAATTATATGTACCTTAGGTACCTTTAGTGGTTTTCAGTTGATCAATTCAATTGAGATTATCTGGTAAAACAATAGCAAGCTGGAATCCCACACGCTGCACACCAATGTGAGAAGTTGGCCTGGCATATGCTGTCCACTAATTATAGTGGGCACCTTGCACCAGTCCAAATCGACTCTTATGGTAGGTAGGTTAAAGACAACCTTATTGAAAGCTATCCTAGTGGTAGCTGTGGAGAGCAGCCTTCAGGCTAAGTCTTGAAGGAATGTAAAGCAGCTTGTTTTACCAGTCTATAATCTCTTGAGTGACCAAATGAAAGAGCACCACACCAGGTATATATTCAAAATATATGTATTTATTACTAAACACACCCCTCTAGTCTCTTTATGAGGCTAGAGTTCGAAGTACATAGGTTATAAGATCTTAAATCACAGTAATAGCACAAATACACGTTTGGGCCCTAGGGGCGTACCAAACCATATACCAATAAAGTGGTATGCGAACCACGACTGAACTAGACACTAGGCCTAGAGCCTCTAGAAGTGCTTGGACCACAAGGAACCACCCAAGGTAGTGACACAGGGGACCCACGGGAGACGCGTGCAATGTATGTACACAACCGCGATACGCCGTTAACTTCTATGGAGAAAGTCGGGATCGGGAAAATAGAGGAAAGGGACACTTTAAAGAGGACTAGGACAAAACCCTTTGAGATCTAGGACTTTGAAGAGTCTCTACCCACGGGAGCACCGGAGTACTCGTGTTACCTCACCCAGGGAAGCCGGGTGCATAGGTGCCTTTCGGGGTCGGGTTTCGTCGTCGTTTCTTATGGCGATCTGCTGCAAAGTGCTGCTGGCGACCAGGAGAAAAGTGTCCGGGTGGATCCAAGAGTGGATCGGAGTTCTGAAGAACCTGAAAGCAGAGGGGACAGAGTCTGGGTCACTAGCCAGTGACCAGGGAGGCGATGGACAGATGCCCACCGATGTCGAGTGCTTCAGGTTCGATGACGGTCGTCTTGACTCTTCAGCCACGAGGTCCGGGAGGCGTTGTCGGCGACCAGGAGCAGGATTCGGGCTGTTGCTCGATGTCTGTCGAGTGCAGAGGTGTCGGCGACCAGATTGGACCCAACAAGCCTTGGCAACGGCAAGTCTCGAGTAAGATGTAGATCGTCGATGATGCAGACCAGCAAGGTCTGGGGAACTCACCCAGCGAGGGTAAGTGAGGGCAGGCCTGGAGCAACCAGACTGCCAAGTAAAGAAAAGATTGGCCTTCGTTAAGGGCTACTAGCCAACGGGCTAGCGACCGCGAAGGAGCCTCGTGACGCCGCACGTGGAGCTGGCTTACAGGACACTCGTGGAGTGGGGGCCAGTGATCTTCGGTGCAGGTGGTGCTGGAGGCTAGGGCTACTCGGAGCCCAAAGCACGACTTCTTGGGAGACCCAGAAGATGGTGCACTTGCAAATGTGCTCGGTGTCCAGGGGTCACGGTCTCAAGTCACCCACGATAGCCACGGGCCTCAGCTTTGCTGGGGACTCAGGGTAGCCTCGGGGAAGTCTGAGAATCCACCTCTGGTGATGCGATGACTTCGGCGTCCGACGGGAGCTTCAGTGATGCGAACCGGACAGATGCTTCTTTGGTGCCTGCCAAGCAGGGGAGTCACTCCTTGACCCCAAGGGAGATTCTTCAGTCCTCTAATCGTGAGTAGAGCGTCGAAGGTCCAGGATTCTGTTTCAGAGTTTCGTCCAGGTATAATCTAAAGTCCTAGGGACTGGGTTCCTACCTTTATTCTAAAAATAGGGGATGGACTACTCTGTGGCCCCACCTATGGGTGGGTCAGGGCAGAGGGGTGGCTACACCCCTTTCCCTTTGTCCAGTTCGCGCCAAAGCAGGGGCTGCAAGCCCCTGATCCGGTTTGAACTGGGGTATGCACAGGGACACCAAATGTGCCCCCAGTGCAGGACTTCAAAGCACCCGAAAGTGCTCCCGCCCAGCCCCAATACACATTGTCCTGTCTGGGGAGGTGGTCACACCTCCCTGGGACAGGAAACCTATTGTCCAGGCCTCCCCTGCCGGAGTTTCGTCCAGCAGCAGGAGGCCAGACTCGTGTCTGTGGCAGCAGCATCCATTTTGTGATGCCAGGCTCTGGAAAGAAGTTACCGGACTCGTCAGAGTTAACATGCCTTTCCCTCTAGAAGGGTGGAATGCTACCCCCGCCGCCAGGATTGGCGGGGGGTAGTATTCCAAGATGTTTGACACCAAACACGACATGTTTAGGTGCAGCCATTCCATAGTTAGCATTTTACCGCGAGGATATAATGCGTTTAAGAGTATATGGTCAGGCTGCACTACAAACAGCATCAGAGATGGTCTCCGAACGCTGCAGAGGGGCCCTGCTCATGCAGGGGCACCCTCTCACATAGGAACCATGCACTCTGCCTTTAGGATTGATAAGGCCTGCCTTAGGAGTGACTTATAGGTTTATATGTGTGTAGGCATTTAGTGATATAGGTAACCTATACCACAGCAAGGGGTGCATGCACCACCTTACCCAGGCTGCAGTAGCAGACCTGTGGTGCCAGTTTGGATGGCCTACCAGGGGTGGCATAATACATGCTGCAGCCCCTGGCAGGCCTCTGAGGTACCTATGCCCTTGGTACATAGTATACCATATACTAGGGACTTACAAGGGCACTCCAGATCCCAATCAGTGATGTGCCTAAGGCACATGGAGACCCTTTTAAAGAGGAAACAGCTAGGCTGGGGTTCTGAATAGCAGGGCCCCAGCCAGACTAATGTCGAAAACCAGTGAAGTATCAGCAAAAAGTGGGGGTACCCCTGTGAAGCAGATC